>PVKS010011490.1:0-56533 GCA_004027875.1 Aplodontia rufa | reverse complement strand
CCAGAAAGCCCATAAATATATGAGAAAATGCTCTACATCATTAGCTATAAGGGAAATGCAAATCAAAACTTCAATGAGATACCACCTCACTCCTGTTAGAGTGGCAAAAATGAAGAATACAAACAACGACAGATGCTGGAGGGGCTGTGGGAAAAGAGGAACACTACTACACTGCTGGTGGGACTGCAAACTGGTTCAGTCACTATGGAAAGCAGTGTGGAGAATCCTCAAAAAATTAAGGATGGAACCACCTTACGACCCAGCTATCCTACTCCTGGGAATTTTCCCAAAAGACTTAGAATCAGCATATTATAGTGATGTGGCTTCATCAATGTTTATAGCAGCTCAATTTACTATAGCTAGATTATGGAACCAACCCAGATGGCCCTCACTTGACGAGTGGATACAAAAGCTTTGGTTCATATATACTATGAAATACTACTCGGCCATCAGAGAGGACAATATTATGTCTTTCGAAATCAAATGGATGGAGATGGATAAAATTATGCTTAGTGAAGTCTCCCAAGCTCTGAGACTCAAAGGCCGAATGGTTTCTCTCATCTGTTGATACAAGAATTTATGTTGAAGCAGTAGGACAGACGGCTGACCTAACAAAACCTCAAATTGAATGACTTTCATTGTAACAGGGGGATAGTTCCCTAAGATACTTGGAGGTGTAGGGAGGGGGATGGAGAGGCGGGGAGGGTATATGAAGAACTCATAGGAGTCTGGTGATTGGAAGATGGGGGAACCATCCCAGAAGCCGATGTCATTCCTCCATGAGCTACCCATTTAACGCATGAGTTCTTCTGGGGAAAACTGCAACAGGTGAAACCCATGGTGGTTTATCTATGTTTTGGCATTACCCCTGGATAACAAAGTTTATATACATTGATTGCTACTGTTTTGATGTTTCCCCCTCAACTGTATCCTGTATCTTTATATACTTCTAATAAAATAAAAAGATCTCCACAATGAAAATTGTCAAATATTGAAGGCAGATATTGAAGAAGACCTGAGAAGATTAAAAAATGTTCCATTTTCTTGGTTAGGCAAAATTAATATAATTAAAATGGCTTTTCTGCCAAAAGCAGTATAAAGATTCTCCATCAAGATTCCAATGTCATTCTTTACAGATATAGAAAAAGCAATTCTCAAATTCGTTTGGAACAGGAAGAAACCCAGAATAGTCAGAACACTATTAAGGAAGAAAGATGACACAGGTGGCTTCACAATAACAGATCTAAAATTATACTATAGGGCTGTACTATGAAAAACAGCATGGTACTGGTATCAAAATAGGAATGAAGACCAAAGGAATAGAATAGAAGACTCTGAGACAAACCCACAAATTTTTAAATATCTGATCTTTGACAAAGAGGTTCAAAATATTTCATGCAAGAGGGACAGCCTGTTCAACAATTGTTGTGGACAAACTGGACAGCCACTGACAGAAAATTGAAGTTAGGTCCTTATCTCTCATCATACACAAAAATGAAATAAAAATTTATCAAGAAATTAGGAATTAAACCAACTACCATACAACCGGTAGAGAATAAATTAGGACCAACACTCCAGCATATGGATGTTGGCAATGACTTCCTCAACAAGACACCCAAAGCAAAAGAATTAAAGTCAAGAACTAATGATTGGGATACCATTAAATTAAAAAACTTTTGCTCATCCAAGGAATTGGTCAAAGCTGTCAAAACAGAACCTACAGAATGGGAAATAATATTTGCCTGTGATTCCTCTGATGGGGACTAATATTGAAAATTTACAAAGAACTCAAAAAACTTAATATCAAAACCGCAATCAATCCAATCAATAAATGGACCAGAGAACTAAATAGAAACTTCTCAACAGAGGAATCAAGAAAGCCAATGAATACATGAGAAAATGTTCTAAATCATTAGTAATCAGAGAAATGCAAATCAAAAGTACATTAAGATTTTACCTCACTACAGTCAGATTGGCAAATATGAAGAATACAAAGAGTAATGGATGCTCGAAGGGTTGTGGGGAGATAGGAACACTAGCACACAGTTTGTAGAACCACAGATGGGTACATATGCTCTGGAAAGAAGTGTGGACACTCCTCAAAAAAATTAGGGTTGGATCCACCATATGAACCAGTTATTCTGGGTAAGCAAAATCAATGCTCCTAGAAGCTTAATTTAAAATAGCTAAATTATGGAATCAACCCAAATTCTCCTGACTAGATGAATGGAACCCAAAGCTCTGGTATATTTATACAATGAAGTTCTACTCAGCTATTAGAAACAATGATATTTCAGCCTTTGAGGGGAAATGGATAGTAGTAGAAGAAATCGTGCTAAGTTAGCAAGACGTTTTCCCTCATTTGTGGTAGCTTGAACTAATCCCAGGTTTGGGTGAAAGGGAGTCAAACTAATGTATTAGACCCGCCAAGGGCTTAGCAACACATAATCTAGGGCAACCATAGACATGTAGGTGTGGGAGTGGGTAGGGGAGAAGCAGGGACAGGAGAGGGAGGGTGGTTAAGGAGGAATCTAAGGAGTCAATCAACAATGTAGCATATTCTTTACTCCCTGAGAAGTCAAATAATGTTACATAATCATTTAATTCTGTAAAAATTACAATTAACAATTTTATATATATATGTATATATATATATGGACATTTATAGGGGCATAATATAGAAGAATGAAGAGACTTGGGTGTGGGTGATGTGGGGGTAACAAGGGTTTAGGATTGAGGCTGGAGCGGTGAGTCAGTGGTTACAGTGCTTGCCCGGCATGTGCAAGTACACGGGTTCAAACCCCAGCAACCCACGTACAAAACTAAGTGTAAGAGCAATGAAAGCTATGTAAAAAACTCAATAAAATTTGATTCTCTCTGTCTCTCTCACACACACACTGTCCTTCTCTTTTTTAAAAAAAAACAATGGTTTAAGATCCAATGCATATCTTATTGTTACTTTTTATGCATTTATGATTGTGTAAAAACTCAACTCCTTAATAAAAAAAAAAGAACAGAAGGAGGGAAGAGGGGAGGGAAGGGAAGAAACTGGAGAATGAATTAGGTCAAATTAAGCACCAAGCTTTTATAATTATGTCATTGTATATTTTTATATCATGTACATCTAAAAACCCAAAAAACATTAATTAATTAAAATGTTAAAAATGGAAATAAAAAAGAAACATAAATGACCTATTCTGGGCTCTCTGTAGCAGTGTAGGACCTGAATTCAGTAAGCATAAATTAAAAACACAAATGGCTTGATTAGATTGACCAGTCTGCTCCTTTAGGGCAATTTTGATAGCTCACTGAAGACTTATCTAATCCTCCTGCCTCTGGTTGCCTCTGGTTGAGTTCATTGTCTTCTCCTTATTGCAATATTCTCAAATAGAATCTACTTTACCTGTTCAACTATGCTTTGTAAGGTTTTTTAAATTGATAATACTTTTGAATTTCAGGCAACCTTGACTATCATCAACAATAGATTGATAAGGGGATAATTTAATGATGTTCCTTTGAGCTATTGTACTTGGTGCTTTGGCTGTAATATTTATTTTTGCTCTCCATGAATATTACTACAGGCTTTCAAAAATTTTTGTATGTTCTTTTGGATATGAAGATCAACATCATTTATTGATGTTATTCCATTTTCCTATTATCACATTACCTAGCACAATTTTTGCATCATGATTTAATTGAGTTATCAATAATGACCATTACATGTACACTGTAATGATTCAGCTCAGTTGTTTCTGAGAGGTAACACTGACAAAGCAGTTTCAAGTCCTTAATTTCTCTTGCCTCATCAAAGATTGCATCCTTAACTCTAAATGAAGTCAGCTGCATTAAATACGCAAATCCTTGGTCAAAATTTTTCTTTAAAAATGACAACAAAGTCAAGATGTCACCATCCTGATTTTTCTGAAAATTGTTCTTGGAAAAAGTATGAGTCTGTGTGGTCTGTGTTTTATTTTATTTTTTCATCCTCTATGAATTTATGTCCAGTAAGTAAAGAACAAATTGTTATTTTTTTTTAAACACAACTTTTGCAATACAGTGCTTAGCTTCAATGTGAATGCTGCAAGTCAGAAGGTCTGTTCAGTATCATTTGTTAGATGAAGGAAGTGCTTAGACACAACACATTATATATTCTAGAATATCAGACATAACAATGAATATGAAACAATTTCAGAGCACACATCTTCTCTATGTCAAGTCAGTCTCTCCAACCTAGACACTAAAGTGGTGCTAATAAAGATGATTTATCTTCAAGCTGTTTGGTAAAGTTTAACTAACTTCTAGAAATCAGCAGGTGAATTTCTGTGAGAGAGACTGATTTACTCAACAGCACCACAATGGGCTTTGATTAAGTTGAGCTTTGGGGAAACAAATGGTAACAGGCAACATATATTGAGAGACTTCTTTGAACCAGGCTCTTAATCAGGGAATTTATGTGTAGCTTCATTTAATTATCAGTTACAATTATCATTTAAGATGAGGAAACAGTGCTTCAGAGACATTACAGACCTTCCCCAGGGTCACATGGCGACTCAAGGGTGAAGAGGGATTCAGTATCCTGGGGCACTGCATCACCGCGGGAGGCACAGGCATGGGTATAATTCCACTTCTCCAGATGTTTTATCTCTATGGGAGGCGCAATTGCATGAGCATGCTCAGCCAGTTCGCCTCTCTCTCAGCTACAGTTAAGGGTTACCTATATGTACTGGGCCTGAGACAGTTGGTGTCACTCAGTACAGCGCCACCAAAATCTGCCCCACCCCCCTCACAACACTGACAGCCTGGCCACCATTGTCAACCTTCAGTCCACTAGACCAAACATCCTTCCACCCTTTTGTCTCCTCATCAGTTTCGATGACAAGCCCTGGCTCCTGGACTTGTCCTGCATCCTTGCTCTATTCTATGTATTTCTTTCTCCTCTAACTCCTAGAACTCTAGGTCCTCTGGAATTCTCAGTTCATATTAAGTGAGACTCCTATATTTGCTCAGCTTCCACTCTGAATTCACTCTTTGCCTACTTGAAACCTGGCTCTCTCCAGAACTTCTACCAACTCCACACGTTAGGAGGTTGCTTTTATCTGATTGTTTTTTACCCCCACAGTTCTTGCATTGCTAGGCTAAAGATTGGCTTGGCATCTTTTCAAATTTTTCTACTTATTCAGAATCTTTCCTCCACTGCCCTAGAACCTGCTATGTTGGAATTCCTTGCCATTGCTGTCTTAGCCCTGGGTAATTCACTACCATTTCCTGGTGATGGTTGTTCTTATATTCTTTTGTCCTCATTATGCAAGTAGACAATCTTTCTAACTTCCAGACCTCCCATCCTCTGCACATCCTTAGCTCCTCACTCCCCAGCAGGCCCTTCAACCCCATTGCTGCCAATGACTGCGGCATCTCAATGTGGTAGCTACACATCTCAATCAATGACCAACACTTCTGATCTTTCAGGCTTGCTCCATCCAGAACTCCATGCCCACCGTCCAGCAGCCCTCCTGGTACCTCCAGTCCATTATCTTTCCCAGTGTTCACTCTCCTTTCATGTCCTTTTACCATTCCTAACAAAATTGCAATTCCAGATTAGTCCTTGTATAGCTACTGTCTTAACTATATTCTAATGTCAACTTCTTCTGCTTTCTAATATTTACTCACTCTTGAATAAATTTTTAGAAAGAAGAGAGTCTTCATTTTAAAACCAAGATACATACTCCACAAAACATTAGATTACTACTTTGGGTTTGGATTGGGGTATATAAAAAAGCAGCTCTTGGGGCTGATGTTATAGCTTAGCGGTAGAGGGCAAGTTTTGCACATGTGAGCCCTGGGCTCAATCCCCAGTGCCAAAAATAGGATTAAGGTTGGAATACACTAATACTACTGTCTTTTTCCACTTTGGGACTTAGCCAAAAGGAAACAGTAAACAAAGAATGAGAGATATTCATTTGTTTCATCGTGTGAAACAAAGCATCAATTTTATTTGTACCTTGGAAAATCCTTACTATTAAAAAAAAAAAGCTATGGCAGAGGCTGGATTTTTGAGCGTGGCTTAGGGATTCTGCTAAATTGGGATTTCCTTTCAAATATCCTGAATCTAAATATTGGAACCCACATGCTCACATAGTGATGAACTGTGATTATGGGGACGATGTGAAATCTGCTTATCCAAACAGCTTCATATTCTAAGCTGGATCAGAAAGAGAAAAGGTAGACTTCTCCTAGTAGAAAAAGCCTTGTACAGGTAGAAATAGAAAGAAGAGATCCTAATGCACTAGTAGTGGAAGAGGAGATATGGATAACGTGCTGCCAGTAAGGTATAGTAAAGAGATAATACCAGTGAATGTGGCTAAGTTAAGAATATGAAACCAGTTAAGGTTTCATATTCTTAACAGCTGCATTAGCAATTCCTCTTACCAGAAAGAGGAAGTGGTCAAATGCTTGAGATGAAAGAGTTTGCACATAGAGGAACAGAAGTATTTATTTGCTTCTTCAAAACAATAATACTATATGTGATACAATGATAAATTAACATCCTTGCAGGGAATCTATTTGACAAAGGCATGATGGGCTATGAACAACAAATAAAATGCAGCTGATGCTCTGGTTATATAAAATCATATGGGCCCCTAAATAAATTAGAAGCCATGTTTTAGGTGCTGGAGAGGGAGTGAGCTCCTTGGCTGAGGATTTTCAAGGTGGATCTTCTTTTGGAGGAGCTGTGGGTGTGTGCATTATTCTCCAAGTAAATGTGACATAGACTATTTCAGTGCATGGTACAATATGGGTACCGAATACATGTTAGACTTCTGTAACAGAAAAACAAAACCTCCAGGACTTAAAGTAGACACAAACTTATATATACTTAATTTAAGATTAGACAGATCAGGATTTTGTTTGTGATCTAAAGGGTCAAAGAATATTTCTTCAGTCTTGCTGGTATCTCATTCTAAATCAGGTTTCTATCTTGAGTCCAATGGTGGCTTCTCTTTTTACCAGTATGCTGTCTTCACAGGGAAGAGAAAGCATATATCTTATCCATCTAAAGAAATATCCTGGATATTTTATACACTTTTTCTTCTCCTTTGGGAATATGCTAGCTAGATGGTATTTGCACCATAATGCATCCATCCAGATAAGTGTACTCTATGCTAATAGTCATGTGTACAATTAAAATTTTGGAGGAGAAAAATGGTTATGGGAGAAAAGAAAGCAGTCACTGCCACAACTGACAATGTATTTTCCCTAAACACTTCTCTCTTATATAGACATGCTTCAGTTTTCATTTAACAGAATTGTCAGTGTTTTATATCAAATAAAAGATAAATTTTAGACCATACTCTAAAACGGATGATACTCTAATGTTTGAGCTATTATTCCAATTTATTGATTAAAATTCAAAAGATTGGCAAGTGGCTGGCGTGCTTTAGAGAGGAATTTAGGAATGCTTGTGTAAGCTCACACTCATTTCCCTGCTAATCATCACAGACTTGTTGGGTAGTTCTACATGATGTATCTTCTCTAAATGTTGTAGCATTGATCCTCAGTGTTGGGTTCATTTTTTTTTAACTTAACATTCTCTCCCTAAAAAACTGCGCACATTCATATATCTTTTAACACCATTTATGTGCTGAGAATTTCCAAACCTAGGGCTTCTCTGTAGACTTTGTATGTTTAATTCATAAATATAGATTCAGCCCCCACTTGACACATCGACATGGAATTATCTCAAACTTAATATCCACAAACTGGATTCTTGATTTCTCTCCAACTCCAAATATACCACACACATCACATAATCCCACTACTGAAAAGCTTATATAGTTCTCATTCATTTTAGAATAAAATCCAGATTTTTTCCCTTTCCTAACAGGGTCTTTATGGTCAGAACTCCCTCCTTCTCAACCCTTGTCATTCATCTGCACAGTTAGGAAACACATTGGTTTCTGTATGTGCCACGATTATTCCTGCTTCCAAACACTTATAGTGTCTCTTTCTATCTCCCTGGCTTACTCATCCTTTGAACCAACTATGGTCTTCTGATCATTCTGATTGCAGCTTTGCAGTCTCTCCTCAGAGTCCTCCCTTTCTCCCTAAAGCTTCCAAACCTGAATCATGCCCTCCTCTTTTGTTCTCCAAAGTATCTTCATCTTTTACTTCGGCATATTTATATACATGTATAACCATGTCTTTACATTTGTTTTTCTCCATAGGAAGTAGTCCTCTGAGGGCAATACAAACTCTGGGTGAATGAACAAAGATGTCACAACCCACCTCTACATTTTTAATGGTCTTTGATTATTTTTCTAAAGTTTGAGTTCAATTATTTTACTATCTTGGTTTCAGTAACATTTGTGATTTCTCTTCTACATCAATATTCTTCATCAGCTTGGAAAGTAACATATCTCCTGGTTCATCCCTGGAGTATATATGTACAAATTGCTGGATCACAGGATATAGTTATCTTCAAATTTTGACTTGTTTTCCAAAGTATTTGTGCCTTCTAACAGTTTATAAAATATCTACTGCTCCAGAACCATTTCTGCATGTCATTGTCAGACTTTCAAGTATTTGCCAATCCAGAAAGTACAAAATTATATATCATCTATTTTTAATTTACATTTCTTAATTACTAATAAGGATGATCATCATATATTCAGTGTTCAGGAGTCCATGTCTTTTCTTCAATAAAATGAATTTTTACTTTTATCCTTTTTTCTCATTTGGCTATTTTTTCATTTTCTTATTGATTCTGTAAAATTTTTGTATGAAATTTAAGTACTATTTTGTTGTTCGTATAATGGAACAGTATCTTCTTTCAGTTGGTAGTTTGTTTTTCATACTTTTCATGGTGCCTCTGCATATATTTCTTAGTTTAAATATAAAATTTAAGTGTTATATAGTAGTTCTTCTTTAGCCATTATCTTACTAAAGTTACTCTTGATCAAACATGGTCCAAAATACTAAATGGAAAGTTAATCACATGAAAAATAAAGGTGGACACAGTACAATAAGGTATTTTGAGACAGGGATAGAGACATATCATATTCACATAATTTTTATTACAGTATATTGTAATTATTGCATTTTATTACTAGTTATTATAAATCTCTGTAAATTAACATTTATTGTACATATGCATGTATAGGAAAATGTAGTATGTATGTATGTGGGAAGGTCTGATATTACCTATAATTTTAGGTATCCAAAGGGGGGTCTTGGCACATATCTGCCTCAGATATGAGAGGTTATTATGCTCCATAGACCTTCTTTGAAACCTCTATTATTAGGTAAAGCATGTAAAATTGTTCTGGTTTATGGGTAAAGTGAACCTCTTATTTGAAGATCCCACTTACTTGCAATAATGCTTAATACCTAAGAGTCTTTTATAATTATTTTAATTTTGGGAAACTTACTTTAGTATAGTTATATATTGTTTAACAATGGAAACATATTCTGAGAAATGAGTTGCTAGGTGATTTTGTCATTGTGTGAGCATCATGTGTAGTGTATTTACACAAAATAAGGCAACTATATTGTCACTATTAAGTGAAATTTTATACATACCAGATATGTGGTCTGTCATTGATTGAATGTATGAATGTCATTAGGTGATGCATAGCTGTGATTTCTTTTTTTTTTAAATCTTTTTTTCAATATTTTAGTCTCTTCTTGGTAGCACGTATTTTTTCAAATTAATCTCATTATTTTTTTGCACTGTAAATTATATCAACCTGGACTTCTTATTGGCCATTACTATATTAGAATCTATTTCCACTGTGTTTTATTTTCTTTTTGTAATGTCTTTTCTGGGTTACCTTTTTTCCTTCTTGGCATCTTTTGTTTTTACCATTGAGACTTTTTTCTTTCTCAAAATATCATATTCTCTCTTGGTGATTCAGATTTTCAACAATAATTTTATATTATTAATTTTAAAATTTTATTAGTTACTGGATGCAAAAATCCTTAATAAAGTTCTAGAAAATTGTATTTAAAAACTTACCAAGAAGATAATTCATCACAGTCAAGTGGGCTTCATCCCAAGTATGCAGGGCTGGTTCAACATACACACAACAACTAACATAATTCACCACTTAAACAGAATTAAGGACAAAAACCATATGATCATCTTAATTGATGCAGAAAAGGCCTTTGATAAAATTCAACACCCTTTTATGCTCAAAACTCTAGAGAAGATAGGGATCAAAGCAACCTTTTAAAAATATGTAAGGACTACATATGCCAAACCCTTGGCTAATATAATACTAAATGGAGAAAATCTGAAAGTATTTCCACTAAACTCGGGAACAAGACAAGGCTGTCTGCTTTCACCACTTTTATTCAATATTGTTCTTGAGACCCCAGCTGGAGCAATAAGGCAAGAGAAGTAAATCAAAGGGATAAGAATAGGAAGAGAGGAAGTCAAACTCTTCCTTTTTGCTGATGATATGATCCTGTATCTGGGAGATCCAAAAAACTCCACCAGGAAACTGCTTGAACTTATAAACAGATTTAGCAAGTTGCAGGCTACAAGATCAACGCCCATAAATCAATAGGTTTCCTATACACTAACAATAATAGGGCAGAAGAAGAAATCAGAAAAATCAGTCCCATTCCCAATATCCTCAAAAAGAATAAAATACTTGGGAATTAACCTAACAAGGGAAGTCAAAGACCTTTACAATGAAAATTATTGGACATTGAAGAATGAAATCCAAGATGACTTGAGAAGATGGAAAGATGTTCTATGCTCTTGGTTAGGCAGAATTAACATAATCAAAATGGCCATTCTGCCAAAAGTTCTATATAGATTCACTTCAATCCTCAGCAAGATATCAATGTTATTCTTTACAGATATAGAAAAAGCTACTCTCAAATTCATTTGGAACAACAAGAAACCCAGAATAGCCAAAACATCACTAAGCAAGAAAGATAAATAGGTGGTTTTGCTACACCAGATCTAAAACTATACTATAGAGCTGTAGTAACAAAGACAGCATGGTACTGGTATCAAGATAGGAACGAAGACCAATGGAATAGAATAGAAGACCCTGAAACAAACCCATAAATCTTTAAACATCTGATCTTTGACAAAGGGGTACAAAATGTAACATGGAGGAGAGACAGCCTATTCAACAAATGGTGCTGGACAAACTGGACAGCCACTTGAAGAAAGTTGAAATTAGACCCTTACCTTTCACCTTGCACAAAAATCAAATCAAAATGGATCAAGGAACAAGGAATTAAAGCAGCAATCTTGCAATTACTGGAAGATAAATTAGGACCAACACTCCAGCATTTGGGAGTAGGCAAAGATTTTCTCAACAAGATTTTTTTCACTCCTAAAGTGAAAGAAGTGAAGTAAAAAATCAGTGAGTAGAATGTCGTAAAGCTAAAAACTTCTGCACAGACAAGGAAATGATCAAAATTGTCAAGAGACTTCCTACAGAATGGGAGAGAATCATGGCCTGTGTCTTCAGACAGGGGATTCATCTAGAATCTACAAAATCCTCAAAAATCTCAACCTCAAAAACACTAACAACCCAATCAATAAATGGGCCAAAGAGCTAAATAGAAACTTCTCAACAGAGAACATTGAACAAGCCAATGAATACATGAGAAAGTGCTCTAAATCCTTAGTAATCAGAGATATGCAAATCAAAACTGCATTAAGATTTCACCTTACACCAGGCAGATTTGCAAAACTGAAGAATATAAACAATAGATGCTGGAGGGGTTGTAGAGAGATAGGTACACTAGCACAATGTTGGTGGAAGTGCAGACTAGTATAGCCCCTCTGGAAAGCAGTGTGGAGAATCCTCAAAAAATTAGGAATGAGCCCACCATATGATCCAGCTCTCTCTCTCCTGGGTATTTTTCCAGGGGAGTTAGAATCAGCACATTACAGCCACATGCCAAAATCTATGTTCATAGCATCTCAATTTATAATAGCTAAATTATGGAACTAGCCCCGATGCCCCTCACTGGATGAATGGATCCAAAAACTGTGAGATTTTATATATATATAGATACACACACACACACACACACACACACACACACACACACATACATACCATGGAGTTCTACTCAGCAATTAGAAATAATGGTATTGTAGCCTTTGAAGGTAAATGGATGGCATTAGAAGAAATCATGTTGAGTGTAGTTAGCCTAACCCAGACAGTCAAGGGTCGAATGTCTTAACTCATCTGTGGAGGCTGGAACTAGACCCTGGGCCATGTGAAAGGTGGTCAATTCTCATGTATTATACTTAGCAAACACACACTAGCACATAACCTAGGGCATTCATAGAGATGTATCAGGAACAAAGGGGGAGGGGGGAGGTTGGCAGGGTATGAGTGGGAGAATAGGGAGGGCTCTAGGGATTAAATCTAATTTTAAGAATATATACACATCATATTGGTTCATTGTATGCATTTTTGATTGTACAATAACTAAATTTCTTAATAAAAATAAACTTGATTAGTTACTTTGAAATTTTAATTGCTTGCTTAACTCTAAATTTAGTATTTTATGATCTTCTGTATAATACAAGACCTTACATCTTTAACTCATGATAATACCTAATCTTCCTATGCCAGCTGGCAAACTGTACTGTGGGAGATGATTTTAATTCTACATTTCAACATTAATTATCCTTACTATCTAGTAATGTTGTTTATAGTCAATAATTATTATCTACGTAGTCTTTATTTTCTCATTTGTATATTTCTGCATTTCCAAACTTCCACCTGAATAACATTTCTTCTTCATGCAGAATACATTATAAAATCTACTTTTATAGAAATCTGTTAGTGGAAAATTCATTTTTCATTGTCTGAAATTGTCTTCTTTCATTCTCATTTGTTGGATTACATTTCCATGTTAACATATTTTATCTAAACCTTTAAAAATATTATTTAATGCTTTTCTGGATTCTTTTTTAATTTTGAGAAATCAGCTCTCATTAGTTGGTAGTTGATCTAGTTTTTCTTTCTTGGAGTTATTAAGTTTTGTCTTTGGTGCTGAAATTTTACTGTAAGTTGATTAGATTTGAAATTTATTTTGTTTAAGATCTATTGCATATTTATGTCTAAAAATGTGTCTTTTATCAATTTTCTAATTTTTTCTTTGTATCTTCAGATTTGTCTTTTTGTAAATCTCTTATCTGCTTTAAGAGTTTTGATAATAAGCATGTACTTTTCTCTCAGTTATAATTTCTTTAAAATTTTGTTTTTCGTTTCTGCATAAGTTTTTCAGAATTATCTTCTGCTTTGTTAAATCTCTTGAACAGCTTCCAAGTGATTCTCTTGCCATGACTTCTTTTAAATTTTTCCTATATTTCATGTTTTTAGAAGTTTCTTTCTTTTTACATTTGTCTATTTTTGATAGCTTTTTGTCCTTTGTCATGTTTTTAATCTTCTCCTTTACTTCTGTAAATATAACAAGCACATTAATTTTATATTATTTTAATAATAATTTCATTATTTTACCATGATAAAAGTTTTATTCTGCTCTTTACTATTTCTATTTACTCTTAACTTCAGTGCTTTCTTTCCTTAAGTGTATTTCTCTGTATGTGAGCTTATGTTTGTTGGAAATCTATCTATGGAAATTATATAACATGCTTTTTCAGTTTTTACTTTCTTGCTTTCTTCCTTCCTCTTTTTAAAAATTTTATTAAGGAGTTGTGTTGTTGTATAATCATAAATGCATATATAGTAACAATATGATAACCCTTGATTGTAATCCTGAGTAACCCCCACATCACTCACACACCAGTTTTTTGACTCTTCTATATTCCCCCCATAACAGATATAAATCTCTCTCTGTCTGTCTCTCTCTCTCTCTCCTCTCTCTCTCTCTCTCTCTCTATATATATATATATATACATACATACATATATATATATATAATTATGTATTTTCCAGAATTAAATGATTGCATAAATATTATTTGGGTTCTCAGGGGAATAAAAAGTAAGCTACATTGTTGATTCCCCCCAACAGATCATATTCTCTCTTCTCTCCCTCCTACCTCTTCCCCACCCCCCCAATCTATGCTTCCCCTAGATTATGTGTTGCTTCAAGTTTGGTGAGTCTAGTAATGAGCTTGAACTTTCACCCAGGCTGGGTGAATAATTAATAATTAGTTTGCTTGTGGCAGGTACCTTTGTAGGCTGCCTGGACAACTTTAAACTAATTTATCAATGAAAGGGTTTTGCCAAGGCAGGTAGTGCATTTCTGTAATCCTAATGACTGGGGAGGCTGAGGCAGGAGAATTATCTCATCATCTTAGAATCTGTATCAAAATTTAAAAAAGAGCTGAATATGTATCTCAGTAGTAAAGTACCCCTGGTTTCAGTCTTCAATACCAAAATAATAAAAAAGGAGGAATGGCAGGAGTTTATGGAGTGTATTTTCATACCTTGAACTTACTATCAGTTTGGATCAAGATCCTACATGAAGGCTGCCTTCTTACTAGAGATTTTTTTTTTAATTTAGCCCAAACTTTGTCAGGCAAGTTTTATCATTACTCGTCAGACAATATTCCACTATTTTTCTTTTTTTCTTAAGATAGTAGTCATTGGAGATTCTATGTATGGATCTATAATTGGACTCTCCATTTTTCAGACATTTCTATTATTGTTTGAGTTCCCTGTTAAAACTTAAAGCTTCTCCACAGAAGATCAGCAAGTGTCTCCAATGTAAGTTACTGGCTTTGGAGAGTTTTTAAAACTACTGTGGATTTGTTCTCTCAGTTCATTCTTCGAAGAATGACTTTTGGAGATTTATTTTACTTTCTTATGACTTGGCTAACCATTTTAAAAGGTACTTAATACTGTGAGGATTTCGTAGAAATAAAACTGTCAAGAATCATATTTTATTGCATTATCAGAAAAATAGGTCTGTACATTTGTTCTGCACCATTTTAGTGTCACAATTATGTGTTATCATTTTTCTAAGAAGAAATTAATAATTTAAATCTGTTGTTTAATAATGAAACAAATAACTACGGAGGATAAAGACTAGCTGCTAAGAAATTACTCTTAAATTCTCTAATTTTTTTTGTTTACTTTTTTACTCATCACAACTGTTCCATTTCAGTCTGTTAAATAATATGACATATTGTGATCAGGGTCATAGTTTTACCTTTTGATCCTTAGTTGCATCACAACATTTTGAGCTGACAAAGTTTTGGTGCTGACTAACCATGACAGCTATATGACAGAAAGTCACCATGGAACCTCATGTTCCTTTTCCTGTGTCCTTATCAAGGGCCTTTCGGATGTGTAAGAAAATGTACAATACTGTGAAGTGTAAGGAGATACGTACATCTTGTCTTGTAAGATGATTACATGCCCAAATGCTTCTTTTTCAAAATGGTAGACCATGGTTTCTCAGACATGAATCATCACCTTCTTATCATGTAAAACTTCATCCTAACTCAAAAAACAGAACATAAAAGTATAGAAATTCAATTGCTAAATCTTAATAATTTCCTCATGGTTTTAGAAAATTGGCATTGACTATACAATAATAGCTTTTTAAAGCATTTGACATAATCACAGAAATGTTTCTGTGTGTTTATATGGTAATGGGGCACTTAAGACATTTTTCTGTAGAAAAACATGGGTATTGGCCATGTGCAGACAGACACATGTGTATTATGTGACTGTCCATATTTTAATCTAATTTTTACATAGTGTTTTGGCTCCTTAGCATTCCATGACTTTATGTTTTGGAATTTATTATGATGTTGCTTGTTTTCTGAGAAAACTTTCCACTTAAGAGAAAATGTTGAATCAATCAACATCAAATAAACAAGCAAACATAAACTTTTGGTCCAGGTTGGTTATGTTCCATCTGACCTGTAGCTGTACTTTTCTAGTGTGCAAATTATTTTGAATAGTTAGATATTTAGTGAATATTATTTGGTTAAAAGTTGTTTCCCTTTTGTTTTTCAAAAAGTCTGTCTTCAAAATACTTAAAAGTTAGGGGAAAATAAGATATACCTCATATTATGCAGCACCATAATATCTTTCACAAAGGAGTTAAATTCCTAAAGAAAAAATTAAGGCTCAAGGACAAAAATTCTGTTCCCCATTAACTGTCATTGTCAGAAGCCTAATCAAGTTATAATAACTCAAGGTAACTCTTTACTCACTACCTCTCCTTCCTGATTTATACTCTGGTTTTTAGTTTTGGCCATATCCTTTGTTTCTTTTCTTTTCATTTCTGATTGGCATTTTTCAGACCTGTCCCCCAAAATGACCCTCCCAGATCCACCACTTACTAGCCATGTGGCCTATTGACTTCCTAATTCTTTATGGGCCTTGGATTTTTCATCCACAAAGCAAGGATGACAGTATGCAGAGAGAGAGAGAGAGAGAGAGAGTACTAAATGAGGTCAAGTGTAGGCAGGTGCATAGTGCAAGGCCTGGATCAGAGTTGGTATTTAGAGTAAGCAATGAAAATAAGTAATAAAAGTATAAACATTACTGAATGATAAAAGTATAAAATTCAAAATAAAATGATAAATTCTTAATCATAAAACTATCCACTAGACCTACTTGAAATTAGACCAAATGAGAAAATACAAGCTGGGTTTAAAGATAAATGGTGGAAAATGTCAAAAGATTAAAACTGGATTGCAGTTACTTCTTAATTATTTTTTCTTGCAGTTATTTCTTTTAATTATTTTTCCTTCTACATTTTACTCTAGTAGCTATCTAGTAAATGACAAATCATATTTGCCACCCAAATCTATAGAAGAAAAATTGATGTCAAGAACTGTGCTAAGTATTTCTACGTCGAAATGAGAAGAGTTACAGCTGTACTTTCCATTTCACTGAAATACTGCTGTATCAGTACTTGGAAAGAGATTCAAGGATCTTTTGGAGAAAGTGCTGTTGAAGCCTTTCCTCTCTTTACACACCAATTCCATGCTATTTTTTATAAAACAGGGAGTTTAACTTTGTAGTGAGCACTGATGTTTATTGCAAAATCTGAAAATGGATGTCTGAATGAAGCTTTGGATTTCTAATTCAAATTTAAGTTTAAATTCTTTTATCATTTCTATAATGACACAGAATTGATAAATTCTAGTTCCTTGTAAGAGTGGGGGTGGGGTGGGATGAGGGAAGAATTAGGCAGTCAGAGTAGTTTGAATGTTCAAGTCAATCTGGGGAAAAACCAGTTCTTTTCCTTTAAGATCAATTTGACATCCCCCAATGACAGTGAGAAGGGTCTGGCAAGATGGTTGCAAATGCAGACACTCCCTCCTGCTAAGCCAGGCACCACATTCTTTCTATTGATGCCTGCGGTGCAAACTCAAGGCTGGACCCAACCAGAATTTCCCACACCCAGGTCCTAGGCTTTGGGAAAGGGAGAGGATGAACAATTGAAGGGTGAAATTCCTAAAAAAAGGCAAGCCTCGCTGCCTATTCCTCTCTGTCCCTTTCTCTCTCTCTGGGGGAAGTCTGCTCTTTTCCCTATGGTTTACTTTCTATAAAATAAAGTCTGTCTACTATGCTTGCCTCGGTGTCCCTCAGTTTTGTCCTTTGACTCCGAGAGGACATGAACCCAATATCCACCAAAGGGCATCAATTACATTGTTGTAAAGTAGATGAAGTGCTACTGCTCATTCAGTGTGAAGACTTAAGGAAAATTAATATACTAATCCTCACAAACATTAAATAAGTTAACATTTTACTAGACATTGTTTGGTGGAATTTCATTATTTTATTATTGTATTTTTTTCCCTGAGTAACTTCCTAAACTTACTTAGGTTGTTTGTTATCAAATTTATCAATGCCTAAGAATTAATTGATATCCTTGAGAAAGTGATATCCAGGGCCCTTCCCTTGAGACTGATTCAGGGATCTGGAATAACAATATATAGTTTAAGAAGAAATCTATGACAAGGGCCAGGAAACAATGACCCATGAGCCATCAGCAAAATCCAGCCAACAGGTACTCCTGTGCAAGGTCTTCCTTTGTATAACTTTTCATGAATCCTTTCCACACATTTAATAAAGAGAGAAAGAATCAAAGAAAGAGAAGAAGAAGGAAGTGGAGGAGGAAAAGGAAGAGGAAGCAAGGTCGGAGGGGGGAGAGAGGGAGGGGAGGGGGGAGAGGGAGGGGAAGACGATTAAACAAAATTTCTTGAGTTCAAGGTTTGTCTGAAATTAAAAGATTTATTGAACCTTTAGGTATGGTAGCAAAGAAAATGCTGTATCCTGGAGCAAGTTGCACAACAACCAGCAACAAGCCTAGATAGCAGTTGGAGATACATCCACTAAACCCAAGAGCTAAGAGCATTTATAGAATGAAAACTGGGGAAGGAAAGCGTAAAATGTCTATATTAAACTTAAAATGGTTATTGGCAAGAAAGGGAAGAAGGAAATGCTTTGTGCTAAGTGGAAAACCCATAAGGAGGGTTGTTGATTCTGTGTATAAACAGGAAACAGTGGAGCTTGGTGGTCAGTCGTTGTCCCCAGAGGTTTTAAGTCAAGGTTTTATATGCATTCAGGAATGTGTGACAGTCTTTTGCTGGTTTTAGCCTGTAGCTATTAGCTGATTTAATACCCTTATCTCTTATCCCCTCTGCTCTCTGGACTTCGTAATTAAATTTGATGCATATCATAATTTTTCTTTTATCAAAAGGAAGAGAGAGGGAGGGAAGGGAAGGATCAAGCAAGACTATGGTGCGCAAAACCTAGAATATTTATTATCTGGCCCTGGTGATAAAGGACACAGAAACCAAGAAAAGTAGAAGCCAGGGTCTGCCCAGAGGTGGAACAGCAGCAAACTGTGAGCTCACAAATGTGTCCACAAGTAATTTGAAATGACAATGCATTACAAAGAAAAGATAAGGAAATATCTTCCCTCCCCAGGGTGACATTTTAACCAAGCCCTGAGTGCCCAGCTGGATGGTGGTATGAAGATTTGGAGAGAACCTGCTAGAACCAGGGGAGGGGCAGGACAAAGACCCAGAGTCAGAAAAAGAGCATGGAGTCTTCAGAGAGGCCAATGGGACTGCAGAGGAGAGGGCAGGGGAGAGCCTGAACAGTTGTACACAAAAGAACAAATCTTGCAAGAAGTTTGTGTGGGTCATTGAGAGGAGTTTTAAATTTTATTCCATGCACAATGGTATTTTTAGCCCACGCCATCCAGTTTTGGGCACAGACCTTAAAAATGAATTAATAGCGTGCCAATACTCTAAGAGATGCAACTTCAAATTAAAACAATTAAGTTAAAATAAATAAATGCCTGGAGAACAATAGTAGTGTTTATATTGCAGGTCGTATTTGGGATATTTTCCTCATTTAATGTTCATACACACAATTAATTAATTGATTAATTAATTCTAGACTAACATCCTAAAATAAACAATATGTTTTAAAATGAAAGCTTTTAAAGTATTTCAGAAAATATTATGAGTTTATTAAAGACAAAGATTTGGGGGCTGGAGTGGTGGCTCAGCAGTTTCGGTGCTTGCCTGGCAAGTGCGAGGACCCGGGTTCAAACCCCAGCACCACATACACAACTGAGTGTTAGAGCAACTAAGGCCATGTGAAAAACTAATTAAAGTTGTTTCTCCCTTTCTCTCTCTCTCTCTCTCTCTCATTGTCCATCTCTCTTTTAAAAAAGAAAAAGACAACGATTAGTTTATTTAAACTTATGATATCAAAATTTATTGTTTAAGTAGTAATAAGAATGGTGTCTTATAACACATATGAATATAAAAGGAGCTTTCAAAACATTAATAATTTTTAGCTTTAGGAAGTTAATATTCTCAGGGCTGGAGTGGTGGTCAGCGGTTATAGCACTTGCCTGGCATGCCTGAGGATACAAATTTGAACCCCAGTCTCTCAGGGAAGCATCAGAGCAACAAAAGCCACGTGAAAAACTAAATAAAATTGATTTTCTCTTTCACTCTCTCACTGTCCCCCTCTCTCTTTAAAATAAAATAAAATAAAATAAAGTTAATATTCTCTATGGCAACTATGATATATTATGATGACTTAACCATAAAGGCAAGGGTGAGGATTCAATGAATAATTCATGCTGTCTGACCTTAACTTTATGCATTAATTCCATCAGACACTAGCTTAAGCTTTCAATGGAAAATACATTTAAAAGTAAACTGAATGGCACTGAACACAAATAGTAACAAGGACTTTAAAATACCATATGGTAAACTGTAGCATTTGTTATTTTTAAAAGTTAATTTTGTTTTGCTAAAAGAGAGTATAAAATAATGCATAATGCAAAACTTATTCACATATTCCCAACGTATTTCTAAATGGCAACATTCAAAAACATGATTTTTCAAAAATCATATCATAACCAGCTGGCACTGAACTAAATGAATTTGAAGGAACAAATCCCTAGAGCTAAGAATATGGTAGGCCAAGTTGAGAGAATGCAGTTTCTCAGTTGTTTGGCAAATTATTAATATTCCTTGTGGTCTGTTCACGTGTCTGTCTCCCAGAGAATATCATGAGCTTACGAGAGTCACATTTACTTTTTAGACCTCATATTTATAAGTGTTTCATCGATGTTTGCTGAAAGAACGAATCTTTTTCTCTTAATGCAAACTATCAAATACAATATTAACAGTGCTAAACTATGTACAAAGGAAGGACATATTGATTTACGTGATAAATAATGTAGAGTTATTAGTACCTTTACAACACAGCATTTCTTTGCATGCCAGAGTGAATATGAATTTTGTTTTACCAGGATTAGGAGTGATTTTGCTACGTGGCTCTGTACTTTGGGAAAGTCCTAAGCAAATGTAATGGGATTAACCTCAAATGACAAATATAGACCTGGTAACATTTGTTCTAATGCTATCAATATCACTGAAATGCCTTGATTCTTCGTCTTCACTTGTTCCTTTAGAAATATTTCTTTAGAATAATTATATTAATACTTTTCTAAAGGTGATGCATTTTATTACAAGTACTTCAACTTATGTAGAAAAGAGATTTTTAAATTGCAACATCTAGAAAGATATTAATACTAAATAAACATAATCCCTGATATTTATGCATATACATATGGATATATATATATGAATATATATATATATGGATATAGATAGATAGATAGATTGCCAGAAAGATAAATACATTTATAAAAATAGTCTTATATATTCCAGCTTTTAAAAAATATTAATACTACATTTAAATTTATATTTAATAGAAAGAAATTGAAGTAACAATGGAACATCAGATAAAAATTTCTGTACAAGGGGCTGGAGCAGTGGCTCAGCAGTTTCAGCACTTGCCTGGCAAGCAGGAGGACCTGGGTTCAAACCCCAGCACCATGTACACAACTAAGTGTTGGAGCAATGAAAGCCATGTGAAAAACTAAATAAAGTTGTTTCTCTCTAAAAAAAAGAAAAAAAAATTCTGCACAAGATGTTAATCTCTAAAACTACTTCAAAGTTCGAACAAATTATAAAACATACAAAACATTTAAAATTAGAGTTCTATTTGTAAACTATATGTTTTGTTTTGTATAGGAACAATTCTCTCTCAAAAATCAATTTGAGGAAATTGGCACATTTCCACTTTGGCCTACCCCTGTGTCCTGAAACTATATTTTGATATTTGTATTTTTTTAAGTTGATAAGAGACATTGACTTGTAAATTCTGTATTGTGTATTGATGATTTCCACTGCATTCATTCTTACTAGGCGTTTCTATTTCTTTCCTCAAACAATTTTTGATTAATTGAATTTCATCATCTTTTGTTGAAGAGAGTTTCTGTATTTCTTAAATCCCTATAAGCTCGAGATTATCCACTTACTATCATCAAAATAAAAGAGTAATATGGCCAAGTACAGAATTTGGTCACTTTATTTTTCTTTCTTTTGTAGTTTTATATATATATTTCTTACGGTCCATGACTGAGTGCTTCTTGTGGCTGTCACTGTCACTTCCCCATTCGTAATGTATTTGCTTCATTTGCTTATATGGTGTATTTTGTTTGTTTGTTTGTTTATCTTTTTCAAAAACAACTTGGGAGAGCTTGAGTCCCTGAGTTCTTTCAATATGAAAGTTTCTGCCTCTTGGCTTTATACTTGAATGGCAGCATGACATCACCATGTACTCATTTGGGGTCCCCACATGCTTTGCCGACATTACTTCACTGTGTCCTTCTTATTAAATGTAGCTGGGACAAATTCTGAGGTTAGGCTGCCTTCCCTCCCTCTCTCCTTATAAATTAGTTGTTTTTCTACTTGGATGCCTGAGGAATTATGAACTTGGAAACAATATAACTTGCCCAGGATAAGCATGTGAGTTCATTCTCTATATTAATTTTTCTTGGAACACAGTGTGTTCTCTCCTATGCAGATGCAATTATTTTTTCATTCCAGGGGTCATTTCTTCACACATATTATTTTTCCTATGCATTCTCTTGGTTATCTTGATCCATTTTTCTATAGAAGCAATTTCATTTCAGCTCTGTTTTGTGCATTGTTATTTCTAATCACATAGAAGTTCATCATTAATTTTGAGTGATGTCTTGTGTTTTGGAGTTTTTCAATGCAAATTATAGACTCATCATTTTGTGGTTTTATGTCTTCTTGTGTTATTGAATCCATATGAGTATTGTGTTTTCTTTTAGAAAAATTACCCAGAGAATTTTCTTCTTTTTTTGGCAATGTCCCTATGTTAGGTTGTGGATGGTTTCTATATAGCTATAGTCTTCTTTTTGAATTCTTTTAGACATAAAAGACTTTGACCACAGTACGAGATGTCATCAGCAGTCACTGTTTTTTGTTATTTTATGTATTTCATTGATATTATATAAACTCAGCAAAATAGAAACATTTATAATCCATAGAGAGCAATAATTTCCCCATAAATTCCTTTAGGATTTTTAGTCTTTTTAGCGGTTGTAAGAACACTGATGTGAGTGTTTAAATAATAAAATAAAAGTGGCCATGTGGAATATGATGAATTTTCTTGTTAACCAGATTTTCTCAACAAAACCTTCTTGCATCTCCCAACCTAACATTTCTGTTACAACTAAGGAAAGCATGAGAATTTTCAAGTCTTATGACATAAAGGTAAATAGGATTTTTAACCCAATATTTTGTTTTTAGCCTTCACTGTATATGAATTATTTGAATGTAATCTTGGGAGGATCTTACCTGAACTGTGTGAAATAATGCTTTCATTTACGCTTTTTGGTAACATCTTACAGAGGTGAGAGGACATCTACAGAACAAATAATGGGACATAAACCAGATGTTCATTTTACAGGAGCCATCTGTAGGCTGGGGGAGGTGTTGGGAAGTAAGTATTTTTAATAGTTGTTCTGAAGCAGGGCCTGGTGGCACAATGCCTCTAATCCCAGTGACTCAGGAGGCCTAGGCAGGAGTATAGTGAATTCAAAGACAGCCTCAGCAATTTAAGGAGACCCTGTCTCAAAATAAAAAGTAGAAAGAACTGGGAATGTGGCTCACTGGTTAAGTGCCTCTGAGTTTAATCCCTGGTACCAAAAAAGAAAAAAAATATTGTTCTGAAATTGCTTTTTACATACTGTAAGAATGTTTCTAGCTGATTCTGTTGAGATTATAGAGAGGAGATATTAGTGGTATGAAACAATCAGATGGTGCATTTTGTATTAATAAAATTTAGCATTCAAAATATCATCACTAGTAATTTAGTCTACTATTCTTCTATGGCCAAGGAGAAAAGGAATTAGGAGGTCCCTTTCATCAGAAAATAGTATCTCTGATAATTACCTGAGTTACGGAAGTCTAGGGAATTTCATCTCTGAATTTACTGTCAAGAATCTTTGTTGTACTAAACTTCACTTTTGATGTGGTTATGAATAAATTCTAATTTTTTCTATGAGGCAAATTATCTTAATACTTTCATATACCATGTGCAGATAGTTTACTTTGTGCTAACCACTATGTTAGAAATTTTGCACTTTTTTCATAACTAATTCTCACAAGAACTATGTGTCTTATTTCCATTTTATAGACGAGGAAATGAGTGTACAGAGGGTTTAAAATATTTGCAAGATGAGATACAGAAAATCTCAGTATGAGGACTTTAATCCAGGATCATCTGACTCTAAAACACAAAGTACTATTTCCTCTGTGAGTAAGTCATCAAACTCCCATCTGTTGAGTACATGCCATCTGTCAGATGTGCTAGGGAGGTGGTGTTGAATGAGGTGGCCTGCTCTTTTGGAGTACAAATTCCAGTGAGATCCTGGAATATCAATGAATGATGCAGATCTAGTGAGTTCATGGTAAGTGTTTACTGAGGAAACACATGCAGGCATGAGTGATTGAATGGCTCCATGGCCTATCAAGCACATTCTGAGAGGGCCTGACCACAGTGCAGCATTTAGATGTCACTCAAAATTGGAGCCAGGGGAAAGAAAATAAAAGTGTGTTCCAAAGCTTCTCACAGAGAATGCTATTTGAAAGCAAGCATGAATCATATTTTAATCCATATGTGCATGATTTTTTTGCTTGTTTTTCTTAATGTAGGAAGCTAGCAGTCGTTTTTAAAACTATTGGGACAACAGGAAAATATCTGCAAAAATTAGAGAAGAGTAAGATAGAAGAGTCTACTGTAATATAACATATGTATAAACTGTTAGGATAGTATAATTTCTTCAAATATAGAGCCTATACTTATTTAGCTTCTTAGAAATAAATATTTAAAGAATAAAAAAGCACTTAGATGAATCTACAATTCTAATAGTGATAAAAGTGAAAAGGTAAGGTTTCCTGTGTATATGGAACCAAAATAGAGGCCTAAATAAATAATTATATTTTCTATAAAGGGAATTAGAAAGAAAAGGACTCATGTCTAGTCTTCAGTAATGGTAGGCTCATATGTCTAGTGTTTCTTTTTTTTTAAATTTAGGTTCTATATTCTGACAGTTTTAAGGAACAAGTGGTACTATAAAAATCTTACATAAAGGCTTTGTTAAGAATCAAAACAGCAAGTATCCACTTTCCAATTATTTTGGATGTTTTTACAAATTTACTGTACTTCCAAATAATGTACATACAGCTCTAGTTTTTCTATTACTAATTTCAGATTTTATATTGATTTTCTCTTTTGGTAAATAAAATTTTTTTCACCTTTTCCCAAAGGGTCTTTGTGGTGCTGGGAGTTCCTGCTACACTTCTGGCCCCTGCCCAAGGAGCCCGGGAACCAGAGGTTTCAGCACAAGATCTTTTAACTCAATCACCAAGGTCAATAACTCTCCACTGGTGCCCTGGAGTTATAAGTGCTGATTTTAAAGTCCTTTAACATAAGTACTCACACCAGCATGGGGTGGGGGGGCGGGGCGGATCGCCCAGCAGCTATATGGGGCCTCAGTCCCAGAGACCAGAAACAGAAGTTACCACACCCACCACTGGCCATCTGCCCTGGGGGCTGTAGGGAACTGCCATTCACCTCTCCAGCTCATAAACCTCTCTTTTGGCGACCTTCTGCCCTTTGGGCTGCCCCCTTCTCACCCAAATAGGAGGAGCCTGTGAACAGAACTTGCTCCAGCAGGGCTCATCCCTCTATAGGGGATCCTCTGCTTCAGCCTCTCCTTTAAATCTGCCTCAGGAAGTTTTGAATATATGGGGCAGCAGGGGCTTCCCCTTAGCATCTGAGCTCCTTGCATAGCCAAGGCTTCCTAGGCCTGGACCTCTCTAGTAGGGCGCCTCCTAGTGCTTGCAACGGAGAACCACATAAGCACTGGCACGATCTGGAACATCTTCTGAGGGTTTCAGTCAACCCCACAGAACACTCTTGGGACTTCTGAATATCACAAGACACGCAGAGGGGGTCACCAGTGATCCTGAGGAAGCAAGTCTCAGGCTGGTCACTCTCCTTGGATCAGTCAGAGACCCACACATTTACAATAGGATCAACTTGATTGTCTACAACTTCTGAGCCCCGGGTCCAAGAAATATCTAGAGTGTGGATTGGCAAAAAGCACCTATCTCAGGATTACAACCCAGGGAGAGCTGAATACCCCTTTGCAACAGAAAATTTTGAGGAGATCCTCTAAGAAAAACCAGGCCACCGGACTCAACCAAACTGCTTCTCCGCTGAGGACTCAACCAAACTGCTTCTCCCCTGACAAGCTTAACTCCGAAGAATCCCCAGCTTGATGTCAGATTTGAACACACAACCCCATGGTACATACTTGCTGACCTAAGGGCCAAAAAATCTCAGAACTTTACCAACTAGTTTTGTGGGTTTTTTTTTTTCATTTCTTCATTTATTTAATTCTTTTTTTATTTTTTAATTTTTTGTTTCTTTTTATTTATTTTTTAAATGGGAATCTAGCTGGAATATAATATTTTTAAATTTTTAACTTTACTATGGGTTTTTGGTTTTTTTTCCTCTGTTCCTTTCTTGCCGTATGAATAATACTGAATTTGGTGTTGGTGGATGTAAATATTTATCTGTGTATATATATTGGTGATTAGCTCTTACTTTCTCTAGGTCTTATTGAACCCTACTGCTAACCTCCTCCTCCACTGTACTCTGGTAATCCCTCTCACTCTCACCCAAAGTCTTTACCCTACCCGCACCCCAGTTCTATGTTTTCCTTAGTCCTAATAGAATAACATACTACCCCCTAATCCAAGATCCAGAAGATTATCAGAACCTATTTTGAAATGAAAACTTATACTCTGCCAAGTTTGATAACCTGGAGGACATGGACAGGTTCTTGGACATATACGACATCCCCTCTTTAACACAGGAGGACATTGAAAACTTAAACCAACCTATCACAAGTAGCAAAATTGAAGCAGCAACCAAAGCTCACCCAAAAAAGAAAAACCCAGGTCCGGATGGATATATGGCCAAATTCTACCAAGCCTTCACAGAAGAACTAACACCAATCCTCTACAACCTCTTCCAGGAAATTGATAGAGTGGGATCACTCCCAAACACTTTCTATGAAGCAAATATTACACTGATTCCAAAGCCCAACATAGACATGTCAAGGATAGAAAATTACAGACCAATTTCCCTGATGAACATTGATGCAAAAATCCTTAATAAAATTTTAGCTAATCGGATATAAAAACACATTAAAAAGATAATACATTATGATTAAGTGGGCTTCATTCCAGGAAAACAAGGCTGGTTCAACATACACAAATCAATAAATGTAATTCACCACATAAACAGAAGTAAAAACAAAAATCATATAATCATCTCGATTGACCCAGAGAAGGCATTTGATAAAATTCAGCACCACTTTATGCTCAAATCTTTGGAAAAGATAGGGATCAAGGGAAGATACTTTAACTATGTCAGAACCATTTACGACAGACCCATAGCCAACATTATCCTCAATGGAGAAAAACTGAAAGCATTTCCACTGAATTCAGGAACTAGACAAGGCTGTCCGCTTTCCCACTAGTGTTCAATATAGTGTTGAAACCCTTGCCAGAGCTATCAGGCAAGACAAGGAAATCAAAGTGTTTGTATAGGAAAAGAGGAAGTTAAGTTATCTCTATTTGCTGATGACATGATTCTATACCTACAAGACCCAATAACATCAGCCAGAAAACTCCTAGAGCTTATAGGCAATTTCAGCAAAGTACCTGGCTACAAGATCAACTCCACTAAGTCACTAGCTTTCCTTTACTCCAGCAACAAATCCACCGAAGAAGAAATCAGGGAATCTCTCCCAGGCACCATCTCCTCCAAAAAAATGAAATACTTGGGCATTAACCTTATAAAGGATATTAAGGACCTCTGCAAAGAAAGAAATCAAACACTAAAAAATGAAATTACAAAAGACCTGAGTAGAAGGAAAAACATTCTATGCTCATGGTTACGCAGAATCAATATAATAAAAATGGCCATTCTACCCAAAGCCCTATACAGATTCAATGCAATCCCCATCAAGATACCTATGGCATTCTTCACAGATATAGAAAAAGCAATTCTCAAGTTCATATGGAATAACAGGAGACCCAGACTAGCCAAAACATTACTCTACAAGAAAGGAAGAAGTAGGGGGTTTTTCAATCCCTGACCTGAAATTATACTGCAGAGTCATAGTAGCAAAACCAGCATGGTATTTGTATCAAAACAGAACCGAAGTTGAGTGGAACAGAACAGAAGATCCTGAGACAAAACTCTATATATTTAACTATTTGATATTTGACAAAGGGGGCAAAAGCATAGTGTGGAAGAAAGCCTGTTCAACAAATGGTGTTGGACAAATTGAACAGCCATGAGTAGGCAACTGAAGCTTGATCTTTACCTTTGGCCTTGCACAAAAATTAAATCAAAATGAATCAAAGACCTGGATATTAAGCCAACAACTTTAAACTTACTAAAAAGAGAAGTAAGGTCAAAATTACAGCATATAGGAGTCGGCAGCTACTTCCTTAACAATACTCCCAAGGCTCAAGCTGTAAAATCAAGAATAAATTAATGGGATGCAATTAAACTAAAAAGTTTTTGCACAGTTAAAGATCTAGTCAAGAGCATCAAGAGAGAACCTACAGAATGGGAGAAAATCTTTGCCTGCTACACCTCGGACAGAGGGCTAATATCCAGAACGTATAAAGAACTAAAGAAACTAAACACCAAACTTACAATTAACCCAATCAATAAATTGGCTATGGATCTAAAAAGAAACTTCTCACCAGAGGAAGTCCAGAATGCCCACAAATATATGAAAAAATGCTCTACATCATTAGCTATAAGGGAAATGCAAATCAAAACTTCCATGAGGTACCACCTCACACCTGTTAGAGTGGCAAAAATGAAAAATTCAAACAACAGATGCTGGAGGGGCTGTGGGAAAAGAGGAACACTGTTACACTGCTGGTGGGACTGCAAACTGGTTCAGCCATATGGAAAGCAGTGTGGAGAATCCTCAAAAAATTAAGGATGAATCCACCTTATGACCCAGCTATCCCACTCCTGGGAATTTTCCCAAAAGATTTAGAATCAGCGTATTATAGCGATGTGGCTTCATCAATGTTTATAGCAGCTCAATTTACTATAGCTAGATTATGGAACCAACCCAGATGCCCCTCACTGGATGAGTAGATACAAAAACTTTGGTACTTATATACAATAGAATACTACTGGGCCATTAGAGAAGATAATATTATGGCTTTTGCAGCCAAATGGATGGAGATGGAAAGAATTATGTTCAGTGAACTATCCCAATCTCAGAGACTCAAGGGCTGAATGGTATATCTCATCTGTGGAAGCTAGAATACATGGGGAAGCAGTATGTTAGATGGCTAAGCTAACAATAACTTCGAATTGTATGATTCTCAATGCAACAGGGATTTGACTCCCTAGGATACTTGGAGGCATAGGGATCGGGATGCGGGGGAGGGTGTTGGAAGAACTCCTAGGAGACTGGAGAAAGGGAATATGGGGGAAATCATCTCATAAGGAGATCGCTGCCCTCCACAAGATATCCATTTAACTCAGGAGTTCTTTTGGGGGAAACAGCAAAAGGGGGAACCCAAGCTGGGCATCCATGATATGGCATTAGCCCTGGAAAACTAAGTATATGTACAATGGTTCTTGAATGTTTGATAATATTTCCCCCTCAATTGTATATCTATATCCATCTAATTAAAAAAAGAAAAGATTTTTTCAACTTCTTTTATACCCATTCCTTCCTTTCTTGGATCTGCCCAATGTTGTTACATCACAATTTAAATCAATTATTTTGACTTTATAATATTAATTACTGGCCATTACTGTTGTGCCATTTGTATACAGTGTTTACATTCCCTTTCATATTGATAAATTATTTAGTTCTGGGAAATTTACTATGATTATTTCTTTGGTAATATTCTTCCCTATCATCCTTTTATTCCCATTAGTTGAATTTTGGAATTCCTGGATTAACCCTGAAGCCTTACTACCCCATCCCTTTTTTCCTGTCTTCCTCTGACATCTTTTTTCTTTTAAAGTTGGTATTTTCTTCTTAATTAGCAAGTCTTTCTTTTATCACCCCTTCTAATTCCTGCAAATGGGATAACATCTTTCCACACTGTCCTTCCTAACAATAATTTGCAATATGCTTTGACTTTTTAGTTACTGATGTTCAAAATGTTTTATTCCTCTTCATTTAAATTGATTTATACAAATGTAACTAATCTGAAGAATATTTTATGGCACAAATTTTGATATATGTTCATTCACTGATATAGAGTCTTCTGTCCCTTTCTTTAAAGATCACCAGCCTGGGTCTGGAGCAGTGGCTCATCAGTTATGACACTTGCCCAGCATGCGCAAGCACACGGGTTCAAACCCCAGCACCCACACACACAACTAAGTGTCAGAGCAATGAAAGTCATGTATGAAAAACTCAATAAAAATTGATTCTGTCTGTCTGTCTCTCTCACGGTCCTTCTCGCAAACAAACAAACAAAAATGAAGAGGTCATTAGTGTTGGACTCTTATGGTTACATTAGTGACTCTGTGAGAACATGCAGAGACCCAAGTAAGTCAGCTTGCCTCCTTCTTGTGTGATGCACTGCACAACTTTGGACTTTGCAGAGTCCCCACCTGCCAGGGGGCACTCACTAGATGCTGAGCGCATGCCAGTGCCACACAATTACGGTTCTCAGGCTCCAGAATGGTGAGCTAGATAAAACTCTGTTCTTCATAAATATCTCAGCTGATATTTCTTGGGGCTGAAAAATCACTGTATTGAATCAGGGGATCTTAGTTTCCCTCCTGAGTCTTTGATCATCTGCATGGCTTTGAGTCAGTTACTTTACTCTCCAGATCCAGGTACCAAATATAGGAGTTAGAGGAGGCATTCTTCCTGTACCCTTCAAGTTTTATTATTCTATGAACCACCTCATATATGGACATGTGACTTAAAGACCATGGCATGCCCCAACATTCTACCAGACTGGAATACATGAAGTCTGTCTTCTCTCAGCTGTTCACAGAGGAGGAGCCAGGACACATTTGCACAAGTCCTGGCTTTAACTCTGCTCAAGTGTTGGTGCTTTCTGCTAAAGCAATCATCAAGTGGCTCTGGGACATGAGCTAAAGCCTGCCCAGCTCTGATGCACGCTCCAGCACAGAGCCAAAATATGTTGTTTCCAGGGAAAACATGGCCATATGGATTGCTTAATTTCTATTCCTTGAAAATGTCACATATTTTCCCCTATGTTGGACAATTGTTATGGAATGACTTGAAAAAAACCCAAGTAGTGAGTTAATTTAAACACACAATTTGGGAAATGTTGACTGTTTTCTGTTTTTAAGAAAATTTTATGAATGTACATTTGAGGTTTACAAAATGATGTTCCGGGGTATGTATGCCAGGAAGTGGCTGCTCTAGTGAAACATTAAAATCTTTCTCATTTCATATAGTTAATTTTTGTGACAAGAAAAGTTAAAATATATTTATTAACAAAATTTAGTTCTCATGTTGGGAATTACATCTCTAAGCTAGTTGATCTTACACTTCTGCTATTTTATATCCTTGGATCTTCAATTCCCATTTCCTTTCCCTCCCCACCTATAACTACCACTATTTCCTTCTCTGTCTCTGTGTATTTTAGCCCTCCTCCTTTTGAATTCCGTATCTAAGTGAGATTATGTAATACTTTTTTCTTTCAGTGACTGTTTTAATTCACTTTATATGATAACCTTTAAAAACTGAAGTAAACAAGCTTAAGATATGTATGTATACCCAGACACTTTGGGGTGTATGGGATAACATGTGTGAGTAGAGAGGCCTTAAAGGCAGGTTGCTCCCTCCACCTCACTTTTTTTCTTTAACTGTACACTTTACTTCCCACCAAGCTGTTAAAATATGAAAAAAAAGTATTCAATTTTATCAGCTTCAGTATTCTCTTCTATGAAATGAAGATTATGATACCACCTATTTCTTGGAGTTCTTATGAGGATGAAATAAGAAAATAAAAATAAAATACTGCTAGGCCTAGTACATGTCTGTAATCCCAGCTACTTGGGAGGTTGAGAGAGGAGAATCACAGATTCAAAGCCAGCCTGGGCAACTTTGTAAGTTCTTGTCTCAAAATAAAAAAATAACATAAAAGGAACTGGGGATATAGCTCAGTGCCTGCCTAGCATGCAGGAAGCCCTGGGTTTAATCTCCAGTATTGTCAAATAAAATAGAATAAAAATAGATAAAGTAAAATGCTGAGTATAGTCCCTGGTATTTAGGGAGTACTTACTAGCACACATAAGAAAAATGCCTAGTTATAACATCATATTATTAGATAATTTTTTACATATGTATACATAACATATCACATTTGTCATATCCATGTGCACATATTTGTATTTTCCATGTATTTATTTGCCATTTTTGTCTGTTGAACATTGAATGTTTTCCTGGTACTTCCCTTTTATTATTTCACATATGTGATTTCAAAAAACTGAAAATTTCAGAAGTTGACTGTTTTATGTTTTGCAATATCAATTAGTTGAATTGTCCATTTAAATGGATTATAATAATTAAATTATTTCCAGTTTAAATGCCCAGTAGTTTACTGTGAGGAAAAAATATAGATCGGGCTCTAAAGACTGGTTTATCCACATAACACCTGAATGAATGTTCCAAGGATGGTGGCAAGTTTAAAAATGAATGATGTTTTTATAGGATGCACTACTTTGCCACAATCACCTGCACATAGTTTCCCATGTTGTCTTTAAATGACAGTAAGTGTTAAGAATTACTTTTTCTTGCTAAAATATCATTCTGTTATTGCAAGGGGTTAAAAATGATCATCTCCCAAGGGACAACAGTAAATTCCTATCAACCCAGTCAGCCTGTGGAAATCCAAAGATCACATTTAACTAGTTTTCCATTTCTGATTTTCTGCTGCAGTTCTTAGAAATTATTTGAGTATGGGCCAATTTCCAAGTCATGAAGTAAAAAATGCAAATGAAGAGTTTGTAACTGCCAATTTGATAACAACTCAATAATAAGAGAATAAATTTCCAGACATTGTGTAAAACATTAAGATCTATAGTAAAACTTATGTTGTTTACAAAGTTTCATATTGACAGTTCAAAACTGTATTCAGTTCTTTTGGATAATGTTAGCATTCTTACAAGCTAACACAAAAAGTCACATAAAAAACTTGCAAATCCAAAGATTTACTAAAATTATTTATTAAATAGACACTGTTTTATACACATAAAGAAAAAAACCAAAAAAATTGCTTTTAAAAATTCTACTGTTTAGGGGCTAAAGTGGTGGCTCAGCGGTTTCCGCGCTTGCCTGGCAAGCAAGAGGACCAGGGTTCAAACCCCAGCACCACTTACACAACTAAGTGTTGGAGCAAGAAGGCCATGTGAAAAATTAAATAAAGTTGTTTCTCTCTCTATCTCCCGTACTGTCCCTCTCTCTTTAAAAAAAAAAAATTCTACTGCTTAGGGCTGGAGTGGTGGCTCAGCAGTTATGGTGCTTGCCTGGCAGGCACAAGGACCAGAGTTCAAATCCCAGCACCACGTACACAACTAATTGTCAGATCAATGACGGCTATGTGGAAAACTAAATAAACTTGATTTTCTCTTTCCCTCTCTCAACATCCCCCTATCTTTAAAAAAAAAAATTCTACTGTTTTCTCTTAAATTAGACCTATATCACAGAAAAGTAAATTTTCTTCTGGGCCAACCCATGTTGATTATGTACAACTTTATTCTCATTTCCAACTGTCACATTTGCCTGTGAGAGACAAAGTAAGTGAACTAAGTCAGCAGAAAATTAAAGGGAACACCCTGCTGCCTCGACATAATGTAGTGGGATTTGGAATGATAACAGGGAAGACATTTTAAAAGTTGAGAAAGGATAGGGAATGGTTTAGAATAAAAACAGCAATGCAAAATATAAAATTGGCAAATTTTGGAATAATATTTATATTAAATATGATATACCACAATATATTTGACTATAGTCAAAATTTTTAAATTTATTTTAAACCTAGAACGCAAAAGGTAAACACTGAATATGTCTTGAAACATGTCTTGGACATGTTTTAGTCAGCTTTTTCATTGCTGTAACTGAACCATCTGACAAGAACAATTTTAGGTGGAAAAGGTCTATTATGTAGGGACTCACCATTTCAGAGGTCCCAGGACAAGGAAGGCTGGTTCCATTCCTTGGGGGCTCATGGTGAGACTGAACATCATAGCTCCAGGGAGCAGGGAGCTCAAGGTATCAAACCATCAGGAAGCAGAGCAGAGAGAGAGACTCCATGCTGGATATAGAAAATATGCCCCAAGGGCATGCGCCCAATGACTCACCTCCTCTAGCCATACCCTACTGGCTGCCAGTTAGGGGGATCACTGATTGGGTTAAGGCCTTCATAATCCTATCATCTCACTTCAGGCTTCCCAAATAATCACATGTAAGTTTTGGGTGGAACACCTCACATTCAAACCATAACAACTTATAAACTTTTATTTACATTAAAAAACAATAAATTCAGGGTTAGAGCTGTGATTCAGCGGTTATGGTGCTTGCCTGGCAAGTGCGAGGATGCAAGTTCAAACCCCAGCACTATGTACACAATGAAGTGTCAGAGCAAGAAAAGCCAAATGAAAAACTCAATCAAATTGTTTCTTTCTCGCTATCACTGTCCCTCTCTCTTTAAAATAAATAAATAAATTCATACCACATTTTGTTGTGTTTCCATAAAGGAACTATGATAACTCTAGACTGCCATGTAATGGATTGGGAGAAGGAGTCAGAAGAATATAAAAAGTGCAGTCATCTTAGAGATGCCACAATATTTATATGTGAATGAAGAAGATGTAATATCCAGAGATTGGGTTGTTTCCACCTGAGAGGTTCCATAAATTGTTGGGACAACAGGTAAAGTCCTCCTCAGGGAAAATAAATGGAAATTTATTCTTTTTCTGACTTTCTTGTTTATAGTTCATCTCCCTTCCTCTCATGCAGCTCTAAATGTCTAGAGATTCACACATTTGTGAATGACCTCCTGAACAGTAGCAATCAGGCGTTAGATTTATAAAGACAAATAATAAATAAATGAACTCTTTGTCATGTTTCCCATCCTTCAATTCTTAGCAGAAAGATGCTTTCAAATAGCATTCTCCAGGGTCCTGACATTGTCTAATTAGTGTTGCAAGTGCTTCTTCAGCAAGAAGCTACACATTCTATAGATATTAGGACCTTGGTTTACTTATATATTTGTGTTTCCCTGCTAGGCTTAGGTCTCTAGGAAATGGGAATCATGTTTTATTTTATTTTGGTCTTACTCAACTTTGTGTTTATTAGAAAATGGATACACTATTTGTTAGAATTCATGATAGAATGGCTGAGGTCACAGTCTAACCTAGATCTATACGGAAATAGTGGTATGACTCCATCTTTCTGAACTTTAAGACATCCTAGACAATAGAATGGAAAAATATGTTAAATCTCTTATTCTAAATTTATTTTCAATAGTTAATTTATTACCATGCTGATGAATAATGAAAGATTTAAGTGTTGTTATATTAAAACAATTTTAAGATCACAGGTAATTGCCAAAATAGGATGGGAAGATCCTAAAAACAAGTTCATCCATTTTCCTGAGTAGTTATATAGTATAATAATATAGAATAAAAACCAAGAAATTGACATGGGTGCAATATATGTGCATAGTTCTATGCCATATTTGCAGATTTGTGCAGCCACTTTTGCAATCAAGACACAAAATTATTCCATTCAACAACATCATTACTGAAACTCCTATATAGTTATATCCACCCTTTCCTCTCACAATCCCTAACCACTAGAATGCTATTCTTCACTTTAATTTTATCATTTTAAGAATATGATCTGAATGAAATAGTACATTTCATAACATCACATGTATTATTCATACATGATATCACAGTCAGTTGTTGCCCAAACCTTTTTTTTTTTTTTGTATTAAGAATTTGAGAATTGAACCCAGGAGAGCTTAACCACTGAAACATATTTCCTGTTCTTTTTATTTTTTATTTTGATACAGGGTCTCACTAAATTGCTTAGGGCCTTTAGGTTGCTGAGTCTAGCTTTGAACTTGTAATCTTTCGCCTCAGCTTCCTAAGTCACTGGGCTTAGAGGTGTGTGGCACCATGTTCAGCTATTGTCAACACTTTTAAAGTTGATGTCAAATACAGAAATCTTCCCTACCTTTAAATCCTTTTATCCTCCCTGATTTATATTAAATTTATTTTAGAGATTTCCATTTATAACACATCAAATAGTGCTATAACTTTTCCTGCAATGATCAAACATAACTTAGAAAACTCAAGAATAAAAAGAAGTCATATTTACCTATATTTTACTCTTGTAGTTTTTCTTCCTTGCTTCCTGATATTCTAAGATTCCTTCTCTTATCATTTTTTGCTTTGTTTGCAAATTTCCTTCAGCCATTCCATTATAACAGGTCTTCTGGTGACAGGTTACATTGGTCTCCATTCATCTGAGAATGTTTTAACTTTGTTTTAATGAAGGAGATATTTACTGGATTTAGGATTCTGGTTTAAGCATTCTTCTGTTCCTGAACAAGCTATTCTTGATTTACACTGCTTCAACTTAGCGCTTTCTTTTGTTTACATTTACAAAAGCAATGTGCCATCAGTAGAAACTGTTCATGAAAGTTTGAACTTTCATTTTTTCCTTTGTTAGTGATTTGCAGTGTAACATTCGTTTGCAATGCAGGGCAGGGGAGCCGCTTGGCACCTCCAATCAGCCATTCGAGCATATGGGTTAACAACCCATAACCTGGAGTACATTATTGTTATATCATGCTATAATTTTTGATAGATTAGGTATATTAAAAGAATTTTCAATATATTTTCAATTTTAAAAACATTTATTGGGAGGCTAAAGCGATAGCTCAGTGGTTATGGCACTTGCCTGGCATGCGCAAGAACGTGAATTCAAACCCCAGCACCACGTACACAACAAAGTGTCTGAGCAAGGAAGGACACATGAAAAACTAAATAAAATTGTTTCTCTCTGTCTCTCGCTCTCTCTCTCTCTCTCACTGTCCCTCTCTCTTTAAAAAAAAAAATTATTGGTGAGTGAAATTAGCCAAACCCAGAAAGTCAAGGGCCAAATGTTTTCTCTCATATGTGGAAGCGTAGAGTACAATATGGGAAAGAGTGAGAGAATAATAAATTTAGACAATAGACTCATCAAACACAGATTGCCAATAAAACTGGGGGCAACCTCTGAGACTAGAGGAGAGAACAGGGGAGAGAACAGAGGAAGGGGAGGGACAGGATAAAGGAGGGATATATGATATGGGCATGTATGAAAGTGTAACAAAAAACCACTTCAATATGTAAAACTATAATGAAAAATAAAATCTTGCATTTTTTAAAAAAGTGTTTTTTGGTGGGTAACCCTGAGGAGTAAATATACTTGAAAAACATTAAGGCACTTCCTTTTGACTTCTGTAGTTTATGATGAGAAATCTGTTGTGTTATTTTTCCTCACTGACTTCAAGATTTATCTTTGATTTTATTTTTCAGAAGTTTCATTATAATGTTTTTTTCATGGATTTCTTGTATGTAATATTTGATCTGTTCCTCTTTTTGAATCTGTAGATTTTTGTCATGTTTGGAAAATTTTCAACTATTATTTTTTTGAATACTCTCTGTTCCTCCTCTTCTTCTGGAACTCTGAGCACAAAAATGAACATTAAAATATTAGTTATAGCATCACAGATTTTTTTTTATCAGTGTGCTTTCTCTGTTGTTCAGATTGGGTAATTTCTATTACTTATCTTCAAATTCACTAATACTTTCTTCTGTCTTCTCCATCCTGCCACTAGATAGATCTATTTATCTACCAGAATTTAATTCTGGTTAGAGTATTTCTCAATTTGAAGCTTTCCATTTGATTTTTCTCTATATTTTCTATGTCTTTATTGCTTTCTTTCATTGTTTGTAGCATATTTGTAATTTCTAATACTGAATCATTTTTATCATGGCTATTTTAAAGTTCTTGTCAGATAATTTAACATTGATTTCATCTTGGTATCAGCATCTGTCGATTACCTATTTTTTCAATTGTGATAAGAAGATTTAACATGAACTCTATTGGTAAATTTTTAAGTTTGCAATACAGTATTATTAACATTGTTATACTAAGATCTCCAGAACTTGTTCATCTTGCTTACGTGAAATCCGATGTCCATTGTGGAAGCTCCTCATTAATCCCAATGCCTAGATCATGGAAAACACCATTTTCTTCTTTGATTTTGTGAACTTGCCTATTTTAAATAGTTCAAGTAAGTGAAATCCTATATTATTTGTCCTTCTGTTACTGGCTTGTTTTTCACTTAGCATAATTTCTTCAAGATTTATCCATGTTGTGGCATACTGCAGAATTTCCTTCTTTTTAAATGTTGAATAATATTTCACTTCATAATTCTCATTTCTCATTTAAATTTAAATTATTTTTTAAATCAAGTTATCAACATCTTGTGATGTTTTTAATGAAACTGGAAATTTTTGATTTTATGTTTTTAGTTTCAAATTTTTATTTACATATTTATGGCCTTTTCTGTAATCACACCCTCTTTGGAAGGTAGGCTGATTTATTACAGCTAGAAGAGAGTGTATGTCCATGGTCTTCACTCAGCTTCTATAGACATCCTGGAATTGTAGGGGCTTTTCATTACTGATGAACAGGGAAGGGAGTTGCAGCTCCTCTCTAAGGCTTCCACCATTGCCATTCTGGCTGGTAGAGGTACAGGAGCCTCATTATTTCTTTACACATGGCTCCTACTGACACTGAGAAAGGTGGCTACCCCTAGGCGATAGTGAAAATCCTAACTCTCCACCAATCTCTTCTGATATTATCCCAGCAGAAGGAGAAGAGAAAGGGGCCTTGCCATCATCTGGGGAGGATGAGGATTCAGATTCCCTACACAGCCTTCTCTTCAACTCCTTAGTGGGGGAGTTGCTGTCCCAGCATGGGCTGGACAGATGTCTAAACTCCTCATTTGTTTTCTGCTGGCTTACTGGGGTAGAACCACACATTTTTCCAGTAGTGTTTGGAGACAAGGTGTAAGATAAAAAAAGAAGAAAGGAAGAAAAGGGGGGGAAGAAAAGGGGTCTGTGGGGCACACAGGAGCAGATCAATGAACCAAAGGATCAGAATCTCAGAAGTTAGTTCATGAATATGCGGAAACTTTATCATGCAGAGGCACCACAAATCATAAAACTTTAGAAAGGAAAATGCATATTTGAAACTTTATTGCACCATATTTAAAACTAAATATCAGATAGGTAAGAGATATGAATAAATCAAAAGACTTCATATCAAAAATTAAGATTTTTTCCAAGAACAAAATTAATAACTTTGTAACAATGTCCCAAATCATTTACAAAGTCTGAAAATGGAGATTTATTCTAAAACATAGAAGAAATAAATAAGACAATAAGTAAAACAACATAAAATTGGGAGAAGAAGAGGTAGTTAACAGAAGTATAAATATTAATATCCAAGAAACATATGTACAGTTGTTCAAACTGTTCACAGAATGAAACAGATCAGAATGAGTTGGGAGGGCTGAGAGATGTATGAACAAAAAATGAATACATTCTCATCTGAGAGCATTCTAAAAGTAATGAGGAAATTTTTGCTTAGGTATTATACTATAAATTTTAAAATTAGGTATTATACTCTTCAGAAAAAAAAAACATTTCTTACAAGTTAAGAACTTTGATGAGTTCAACGTTACTTTGAGTATGGTAACTGATAGAAATAATTTAAATGTTTGTCTCAAGGAAATTAACAAGGAAATGTATTCATAAACCATGAGAATTTGAATTTTAACAAGCTCCCAAGGCCACTTGATCACATGTGAGTTTAAAGTTTCAGATTGGGATTTAAAATTTCAGATTTGCTCCTGGCTCTGCCAGTAATATGCTCTGTGACCCAACATTGTTTCCTAGTTTCTAGATTTCTGTTTCATCCTCAGTCATTACATAGAGTTTACCTCACCTGACTCTTCAGTAAGGACAATTTATATTTATTTTTTTATTTTATTTTATTTTATTTTATTTTATTTTGAGACTGAGTTTCTGAGGCTGATCATGAATTTATGATTTTCCTGTCTCAGTATCCTGAGTCACTGGGATAATATGCCTGCGCCACCACTGCACCCTCGAAAGTTTTATCTTGCTCAATTTTGGCAGGAAAATCTCATTGGTATTTCCTTTATTATCCAATTCAATTATTTGCTTACTTTATAGAAAGGAAAAGAAAGTTCAATACAAATGTATACTACCATCGTGAAACTGGACACTAGATAGCAGAAGTTCTCCACTGAAGGTAGTTTTCACATTCCCTCCACCAGTGCTACTTGGCAATTTCTGGAGACATTTAGATTTTCAGAGCTGAGAGGTGGAGGTTTCTATTGGCATGTACTTGTTAGAGGTCAGGGATGCTGCACAGTATCCAACAATTCACAGAATCTCTTCAACAAATGACAATAACTCCACCCAAACTATTTGCAGTGTCACTGTTTGTAATATTACACCACAATCCTGTTTATAACACGCTTAAGCCTGAAGAAATCTCTAGGGGAAAAACCAAGTAAGTCCTCCTACATTTGTTTTATAAGGAAATTATCAAATATATACATATGACTGTCCATCCATCCATTCATTCATCTGCCTGTTTATGATACACTCAATGTGCTTCTACTGAATCATTCAAAGATTTCCAAAACCAAGGAAAAATAAGACCCAGCCATTGCTTTAGAGATAATCTCAAGTCAGTAAGACTTGTCAAGAAATGTTATAGTATAATATAACATGTACTATTAAAAAATCATGACACACGAAACTGACTTGGAGGACAGAATAATTAGGAATCACCATATTATGTTAATTAATATAACGTGGTAAATTGCCATAGCTTTTTATTTTGGTAGGTAAATTACATGATATACCCATGGAACTTTAAATACCCAATACATTTTAATTTTAATTAATTTTGCATTTTCTTAATTCATCACTTGATTTGGATAGTTCTCCAAAAAGACCCTTAAAGTGTGTGTGTCTCATCTGTTCACATGAGACAGGGAATAATAAAAAATAACATATGCCATATACAAGTTAAAATTAAAGAGTTATTCTGGAAAGGAATCCTGGGGAAGATCAGACTTTGTACACATGTGTGGTCAAAGGACAAGCAATAGGCATATTAAAGGATTCAGAAAATCAAAGTAAGGAAGAATATCATTTTATGTATTAAAGGAAGAGAAAATGGTCCATAATATATCAAATATGTGCCTCTGTGTGTTCAAAATTTTTCTGTAAGAGAGACTAACGCTTTTCTACTTAATTTGATAACTGCTCATGAAAGTTTTCCTATGGAAAGTCTCCTCCATTCTGCTTCATTTTCTCCCAAATTTCTAGAAATTGAGAGATAAAGCAGTTACTCAAATTTATAAGTAAAGTTATTTCATTCATTAAAAAAAACTTTGAGATAAATTTGCCACGTGAATAAAGGTTTTAGTGGTTATGTTTTTCCTCTGGTAAGGCAGACTATGTTTCTCCAAAGGAATCTGTGGGGAGGAAGTAGCCCAGGGGCTCTGTGAAGCCCAGGGGCTCTGTGAGAACTGAGTGGGAATCCCAGAAGATGCTCTGTGGTCCTAAGATCAGTAGAGAAGGGTTTGATGAAAATTCTTTACCCAGAAACCCAGCAGTGACTCTGCCAGAGGTCAAGAAAAATGCTGACTTCTAATGGAGTTTTCTGAGTCTGAAAACTATGTGGCATATCTCTAAGTTTGTGTAGTGAGATGGTCCACAGTTTACTTATAATATCCTGTTGACCTTAGAGTCAGACTTATTCCAACTCCACTGTTCTTGCCTCACAAAGAAAAGTCACATCCAGAGCACTGTAAGAAAATGAACTCAAATAGTGTTCCTGTGTGTCTAAGCTGATGTGTTTCCTGAGCCATATGAACAGGCAGAATCAATAAAACATTAAAGATTTTGACATAATACAGACATGGAACAACTAAGATACATAATTTCTTTTTTCCTCACTAGGAAAGTCATAAATGTTCAGTCACAGCTTCTTCAAATGGGTAAGCATGAATATAGCAAAAACTTCCAGGGAAGAAAAATATGTCCAAGTACCAGAGAAATTGCTCTTATGAGTTAAATTTCTAAGGATATATTTTCAAATCTTATTTTTACATGTTATTTTAAGAAAATGCTTTTGGTAGCAATGGAAACTTATTAATTGTATTAATCACTGTGTTATTCCACTGAAATGTACTCCACATAAACAAGAGAAATTGATATGACATATCAAAGACTTCCATAGAAAACAATGGACAAGCTACAGCATGTACGTTCCAGAATATCACATTCAAAGAAGGAAAAAGTAAATGTGTGAGGAGATCTCTGAGGCCAAGAGGCATAAAAAAGATAGCATATGATTTTTACATTCTCAATCTAATTTGCAAGCTATAAAAACCCCAGGAAGGAAAAGATATGCATATTTCATGCACCAATGCACCTCATAGACTTTTATTGTACCCAAGCCAAGCTGTTAGAAATATCATGATGGATGACAAGAACAACAAAATGCAGAACCCAGATGTCCAAGTCATGACTTTCCCCATACAAACAATATCCTTAGGAATGGCGGTCAAGAAGTAGAAAGGGAACCAACAATTCTTGTTCTGGATTAGGACTCTGTGAATCATGTTATCAAATTCTTTCCTTCCTTCCTAACTTCCTCTCTTTCTTTCTATTTAAGTATTTTTTTGAATTATGATAGTGATACAAATTTACTGCAAAAATGGAAACACACAAATAATGAAGAAAATAAAAAGATAATAATGCTATCACTCAGAGTAGTATATTCCTCCACCTTTTTTTTTTTTTTAAGACAGAGGGACAGTGAGAGAGAGACAGTGAAAGAGAGAATCAATTTTATTTTGTTTTCATGTGGCTTTCGATGCTCTGATGCTTTGCTGTGTATGCGGTGCTGGGGTTTGAACTCAGGTCATGGCGCATGCCAGGCAAGCACTGTAACCTCTAACCCACCGCTCCAGTCCTATTTCTCCACTTTTTAATCTTAATCTTAAACTAAAGAGTAAGATGGTTGTACTGATTTTGCAGTCTTGCTCCATGAACATGGACCACCATTAGCTTGTGTCAGCTTTGGTCACTTACAGGAACATTGGGTAGCCGATGAGGCATTCCAATCAGTATGCTCACTAGAAAGGGGGAAAGATGATGGCGGGTAGTAACCAGAAAGGAGAATAATTAATAAAATGAAACAAGATGATAGTGTTTAAAATATCAGTCCTCATCAGTGGGGAGAATGGGGTCTCCAGGAACCTGAAATCACCCTGCTGATGGTCCTATACTTCATCTGCCTGGTAGTTTTAAAACTATATCTAAGAACAAAGATGTTGCAGGCCCTTGATTTACATGTCCTTGACACTAGAAAATGAAATAAAGGACAATGTATATGTGTATATACTTGTTTTGCTTACTTTTAACACAGTAATAATAGTGAAAATCAGTAACTTGTGTTGTTTTATATATGCTGTGCATTGTGCTAAGAGTTTTACTTGCGTTATCTCATTAATCTTTCCTCTGATTTTAAAGGAAACTGAGGATGGAAGGGTGGGGCTAAAATTTATCAAATAGCACAAAATCAAAGTGATATAGTGCCAAGGCCTCCATACTCGACAATACTTCTCTACTCCCTACCACTCTCCATCAGCAAGTGTGTGGACCCAATTGTTTTAAGAACATTTTCATGACAAGATTCCCCCAAAAATCTTAACACTAATTAAATAATTAGGAAATTATGAAACATTATTTTTAAAATACACTCTATAGAAAATAAAACAACACTCTAAAAGTCCAGCTGGTATTGATTAATGTCATATTTATACAATAGAATTAGTTTCCTCTATGTAGCAGTGATCTTTAATGACATATCTAGTTTAAGATTTTGTTCCATTTTATTATACCCCCACATTTTAAAGACAAAATGTAGGGGAAACTAAAGTATGGTATTTTCTGATCTACTGGTCATTCAAACACAGCCATACACATGTTCCTAAAGGTAGTGGTAATATGTAAACAAAAAATTTATACCACATGAACTTACATTTTGTGTTTTAACTCCTTCAATTGATTTGAGAAGTTAGTAAGCAAAAAGCCTTCCATGGTACCTACTGGTATCTTACTTACTTAAAAAATAAAAATTATCTGTTCTATATTCAAAACTCTGATGATTTATTACAGATTTGATATTTAATTGATATGAAATTTAGTTTTTCAAAGTGAAAAGAAATATGAGGATTCATTGCACAGTCATGTGAATGTATTTAACACTACTGATCTGCACCGTTAAAATAATTATGTTAATAAATTTTATGTCTTTTATTAAATGAAATCAAATTTTAAAATAAAAAGAGCATTGGTCTCAGGCCAGAACTTTCTTCTGTGGCCTTTTCTGGCCTTCTCTGAGTTTTCTTTTATTGAATTCAACTCAACTTATGGAAGAAAATAAAAAAATGAGTTTCTATCACAACTATTACAATTGTTTAAAATTGTCAATAGCCTGACTGCTTATTATCAAGTTGCAGGGGTTTTCATAGTTACTATAAATATGAAAGAATTATTTCCTTTCAGCGCCAGTGGAAAAAAACAAGAATGTCCTCTCATAACGATTTTCCTTTTCTTCCCTGATTTTTTTCTCCATTTCTCTAGGACTTACCATGGTTAATGGCAGCCTTGGTCATCATCCCTGCTGAGAAGTCCTTCCACTATCTTTTACCATACTTTCCAAAGAGGAGAAGACTTAAAATTTAACGCCTACTGCTTGGCAATTCCCAAAGGAAGAGACTTGAACAGATTCCCTTGGCTCATTAGGAGCTAGGAGTTAGAACAGTTGTTTCTTGGTGGACACTTAGGCTGTTTTCTGATAAGTGGCAGTTCTCTGGCAAAGTATACTCTGCACTCTCTGGTTGAAAGCCAGTTTTGACAGGTCAAACAAAGAGTCACTTGGCAAACTGATCTTCAGGCAGTCGACTGCAGAGGACGTGTCTAGTCTCAAGCGTCCAGGCTATCCCTCTCTAACAGGGATTAAGACTAGTGGGGAATTCAAGCATATCAGTGCTGCATAGAAAGTGTACTTAATTGAAACTCAGCTTTATTATGGTTCCTCCTACTGGGAAATATTTCTTTTGGCTTTAATCTAAGAAACAGTTGCCCAAAATAGGATCCTCATTCTGCTGTGAGTCAAACTCAATTGTACCATTGATCCTAGAGTATGACCAGTTTCAGAAAGCCAGGGCTGGAAATAAAGGATCAAGGAAAACCAACAACTTTCTCAAAATACTGACTGGATCCCACATGCTTCAACAGCAGCTTTGCTGACCCAGCTTCTCCTTTGAGATTTGGCTTGACTTTGAGGGGTCCATTTTCAGTGAGGTGAATGAAGAGTTGGCAGTCTGGCTCTCACTTACTGTAATTGAGTCAGACAATTAAATTGCCTCCCAGTTACTGAAAATGTAAACCACATACACCGTATGTAGGTCACAGCATTCCAGTGGTGCATGTCCTGTATGGTGACTTAATGCCTGGGTGTGGAGGAGTCTTTTGAATCAGAGCAGCATAGCGTGCTGGCTCAGCAGCTGCACATGCACGCAAGGAGGGCAGCACCGAAGATCTGTAGCTTTGGAAGATATCCTAGAATTGGCGCTCCAGCACATGGATCTATTTAGACAAAACAATGTGTCAGCTTATCATTGTGCTGTAATTTTTGGATAGCTTTCTTTAAAATCTTAAAATGAACGGTTTTTAAAATCCGTTCTTATATATACCCTTCCAAGAAACCTCCATATGTCTTCTTCAAACGAAAGTTGTACTCAAAGATGTACAATAACTATTTCTGTGCTAATAGAGTAACTGAAGTAAGACTGACCAAGGTCCCCGGCCCAGGTTTATTTTTTAAATATTAAAAAGCCTTTGGAGAAAGTAGACTTAGTGATATCTAACTAGGAAAGGGTGTGGATTGTGTATATACTTAATTTGATTTGATATGAATACCAGTGGAGACAATTGATTATTGATCATTTTAATTCAGGAGAGTATGGGAAATAAAGAAGTTTTGTAATCAATCTTACTTTCAGGTCAAGTGTTATTTTCAATTCTCACGTCCTAAAAAGAATACTCACAATATTCTACTAAAAGTTTTACTTAAATTCCTTTTTGTTTAATTTGGATTTTCCTTGGGGAATCTTCAATCTCAGGATTGTTCTCCAACTCTATAAGATTTTTGATATCTGGCTCCACTATTATGTGTTGCATGTTTTTAAAAAAGTAAATTTTCTAGTTTATCACAAGCAGAATCACAAAGGTACATTTGTGTGTGTGTTCCTACATGTATGCCCTAACCAGAGATGTTTCCTACAAAGCATCCTTCTGGATCTCATTTCATCCCTTGGACCCATACTTAGCATAATATGCTGATAGAATTTTAGTGACAAAAATCAGTATTTACTCTCCTTGTAGCCCCATTTCTATTCTGGGTGTTTTGCATATGAATTTATCTTTAGCAGCACCAATCCTACTTCGATTATCTTAGGTAAAGAGAGAACCTGCGAGTTTGGATGTTTTCCCATTTTTATTGCTTCCATTTGAATGCTACATAAGTTTAGAAAATTTCTCAATTCCAGAGCAGCAGTAATGCTAGTTCTTTTTATTCTTAACTCTTCTCAAGGATTCTCTCACTCAATGTGCCATGGAAAAAGTGCATAGTGGACTACTTCCAATTTTATGTCTTGACACAATGCTGAAAAAAATGCAGCATTAATCAGAAAAAAGCCATTACACCAAATTCTGTTCCCATTAAGCTATTTACCTTACAAATTTCTAATTTGAGGTATGCATTGTACATGTAAATAGCATGTGGTGTTTATGGAAACTGATAGGATAACTTGAATAGTGTGTGTGTGTGTCCCACAGTGAAGGCAGACTGACAAAAATACACGAGAAGCATATAAAATACAAGAACACATATTATTAAAACATAATAAATCTTAACAAATCTATGTTATTCTTGTTTGTAGTATTCTTTGTTATGCAGAAGATCATATATAGCCAACATAAACTAGACATTTAAATATAGTCAGAGATCAAACTATTGTGTGTATTACCATACTAAAAAACAGTTAAAATTCTTTGGAGTGAAGAATTATTACAGATATTATGATATCAGACAAATTTACCCAAAAAACCCCCTCGAACACAAAATCCACTATCCCAAATATTACATATAAATGCAATGAATAACATCTTTAACTTATAATAGCACTGAATATGCAAATTGCTGAGCTTACCCCTAATGAGAAACATATTACCAAGTTAAAGAAAAAAAACACTTTAACAGAACATTCAAGAAAATTTGAATGGCAAAAAATAAATTGTTCTTATTTTAAAAGATGTCAATAAGTATTCCAAAATAGTAAGATGATGAAACACTGACAAAATTCCAATGAAACATGTTAAGAAAAAAATAAAAAAAATCTATAAAACTCATCTAGAAAGCCCAAATTTTCTCCAATTCCTCAAAAAAAATGTTCAAAGTCTATTTCCATTGCTCAAGTGCTAGATGTGAGGTGGAGGGTTTATAGGTGCTGTTAAAACAGGAAAATGCCCTACCTCAGTGCGAAACACAAAGGCACAAGATGGAAAAGAATTGGAGTGTGTATGAGAAAGCAAACTTCAACGCGAGAAACGAAGACAGCACTGGTGGTGATGTGGAGGGAAGGAGATTTATACCAAGCCCTGACCATCATGCCAGAAATCCCACAACTCCAGGAGCCAATCTCAGTGGGATTAGTGCACAGAAAGGGGTCTGGGAAAACTGGCTGAAGACACTGCTTCCGTTCACTGGTCTCTCCAGGCTCCAGCATGGGAGCGGGTGGGCTTGGATGTTGAAGAACAAACCAAGAAGAATGAGAAATTGTGGAATAAGAAGAAAGAGGGTGATGCTTCTATCCCCTGTTAAAGTACAGCTCCAACAATTTTAAAAACATGACAGTGCAAAGGAACAGAATCTAAAACCAAAAAGTTTCAGTATAGAACAAAAGTATCACAATTTAGATTCACTCAAAGCTGCCATTGAAAGAAATGACTGAAATTTATGAGGCAAATACAACTAGATCTCATATCTCATTGAAAAGTTAAAAAAATCAAAGAAATAAATAATTCACTATGTTTAAAACAAAAAGAAAGAAAAAATGATAATTCATTCATTCAATACTTATTTATAGAGTCCCTACTGTGTGTGCTATTCCTGGTGTTGGAGATATAGAGCAAAAAAAAAAAAAAAAAAAAAAACAAAAACAAAAACAAAAAAACTTTCTAAAGCCCACACCTCCGGGAGCATATTCAGTAATGAGACACAAATTCAGTTAAGCAAATGGACAAAATCAATACCGTGTCCAAGGGTCAGGGTGAAATAGCATTATAGAGGCATAATGTGTATGCAAAGACCCTGAGATGAGAGCATCCGTGGTAAGTGACAGAAAAGCAGGTCTTCAGTGTGTCTGGAGTGAACAGTGAGGGGCAGGAAGGTGAGAGAGGAGATGACAGCAGCAGAACAACACAGGTCAGGGCAGACCACAGGCATTGTAAGGATGCAAGCTTTTGTTCTGAGTGAAACAGGAAGTCACTGGAGGATTTTAAGCAGAATAGTGGAATCATTTTATACTTAAAAAAGAAATCCCTCTGTCCCCCTCTACTGTAGTGAGAACAGACTATAAGGAAGCAAGAGGGGCTGTTATTCAGAGTAATCTTAGTAAGAAATGGGGGTATGAAGCATTTGGATTATGGGTGCATTTTAAAGGAAGAGTTTGGAGACAAACTCATTGAGTATTTTTGGGGAAAAAAATGACCCTAAGAAAATTTCACAGTTTTGGTCAGAGCGACTGGAAAGACAGAGATGTCAATACTGAGATGGAAAATCTGTGGCAGGAAATTCTGGGATGATTAGCAGTTCGCTTTTGGATGTGTTAGCTTGGGATTCTGATTATATATACAAGGGGAGATTTCGAGTGGGCAGTTAAATGTAGTCTGCAGTTTGGGAAAGAGTTCTGATTTAGAGATTGTATTTAAAGTTGTGAAATGTAAGTGTAAATACAAGTAAGAATAGAACTAAGGACTGAACTTTTGGGCAGAGATTGAGGAAACAGGGAGAAATCAGCAAAGACTGAAGAGGAGCAGCCAGCAAAGCTGGAGCAAAGCCAGACATGTGCACTGCCAAGGAGCCAGGAGTGAGGCAGGAGGATGTGGAGGTGGGAGGGCTCCTGGAACTCATGCTGCTGACAGTCAAGTGGGATGTGTTATGCATCAAAGAACAGAGGATATGGTGAGAGAGAAGGCACATTTGGTGGAATAACTGCAACCAAAACCTCATTGAAGGGGTTTCAAGACAGGATAAGTTAAGAAGTCTTGAACACATTCCACGTAACTATTTTCAAGGAGCTCAACTATAAAAGGGTACAGAGAAATGAAATATTCAGGAGGAACATGTGGATTCAGGAGAGAAATTTTTATTTAATTGATTTGTTTTTAAAGTAGAAATTACCATAAATTTTTCCTAGTGATGATTATATAGTGAAAAGGAAAAAAAAAAAACATGTAACAGGGAAAAAAAGAAATTTTAATAAAACAAATAGGTGAAAGTGGGTGGGTTCCAACGTAAGGGGATTAAACTTTGTTGTGTGTGAAACCACTCATCAGTAGTAGGCACAAGGAAGGGTGAGTGCATCAACTTCTGTTTCCTCTTTCTTAGAGCCCAGCTGCACCGAGCTAAGACCTCTGAGCCACTGGTTGACCAGGAGGCACATACATACTCCCAGAGGATGAAAGGCTGTCTTGGGGATTCTATCCTAGCACAAGTCAGAAGAATGGCACTGGATGCTACTTACAGTGTGGAAAAACTGCCCTGATGAGCCCAAATTTCTAACCTAGCAAAAGTGAGAAAAAAAATGATACCTTGTTGTTTTAAGGCATTTAAACTTAAGGATCCTTGTTAGGCAGTAATCATTAACCAACATATCAGCCAATTTTTTTGTTGTTAATGTTTGAAACAGGGTCTCACTATGTTGGCTGGCTTCAAACTCCTGAGCGCAGACTATTCTCCTGCCTCCCAAGTAGCGGGGACTAGGTACACACCACCGCACCTAGCTCAATTAATTTGTTTAAAACAACATTTGACTTGAAAATAGAGATAGAGAGGTGTTAGAAGTTTGAGGAATAGAAAAAGATAGAAGATCTCTGCATTTTCTTTTCAGACGATAGGGTACATAGTGGGAAAATAGTATTTTAGGACGCTCAAAGGTAAATTTTAAGGTTAAAACAGTTTGTATATATCTTAGTTTCTTCACCAGCCACCTTCAGCAGCACTATACCATGTAGGCTCAGAGCTAGGGATGGTTGGATTTCTGGTGGGTTGGATGGTTTCTTTGCTGTTTTTGTTCTGTTTTGGGAATGGTTCCTGCTATGTTGCTCATAGGCTAGACTTGAATTCCTGGGCTCAAGTGATCCTCCTGCCTTACCCTCTAGCGTAGCTGGGACTACAGGCACACACTATCAGACCAGGTTCCTGGGGTAGATTTTTGACAGGAGGCTATGGTAAAGTGAGTGAAAGGTAGTTGAAACTATGCACGGAGGTATTTTTATGAATGGTCATGGAACTCCATCTAAAGGACAAATTGTATATTTTCAAACTATTGCTCTGCTGATTTAAAAGAATCAACACATTTTTATCAATCTATATGGAACTCTTCTGGGAAAGAATTTTTACCTATTTCTCTGGTTTTTTTAACAATCTTCCTCATCTTTCTTTTAAGAAAACAAAGAAGCTGAAAGGAAAGCATTTGTTATCTATTATTTGAAGAACATATCATATAGTCAGCTTTATAGAATATCATGGATTATATACTGTTAGAAAAGAAGCCCTGTAGGTAAAATTTCAAAGTTCTTTTGCATAGAACTAGGCAAGATAATAAGGGGGAAATATTATTAAAAAGTAATGGATTGGAGCCAGAGTAGTGGCTCGGCAGTTACAATGCTTGCCTGGCATGCGCGAGGATGAGGGTTTGAACCCCAGCACCACATACACAACGAAGTGTCAGAGCAACTAAGGCCACATGAAAAACTAAATAAAATTGATTATGTCTTTCTCTCTCTCTCTCTCACTGTCCCTCTCTCTCTTTAAAAACTCTACCCAAAACTTACAAATAATTGTTTAGTGGAAGGAAAAATCAAATACAAATTACCCCAGGTGTGTGCTCAGTCTAGTCAGGATGGGTGACTCATGGTAAACTCAAATACAGTTTTGTAGCATAAATGAATGAATGCTATGTCTGGTAAAGCTCACATTCTTATGAAGGGAAAAAACATCATCCCTGCTAGCATTTTCTTTTTCCAGTCATTTTCAAGTACATTTGTGAAACTTCAAGTCTAGTAGAGGTTTTCCGATTTAGATTGAGAATTTGGCATCTCAGCTTTCCCCCAAATCCCATTACTTCAGGATGAAGGAATTGGGTAAAAGCCTGACTTCAATTCATATGTGTTGTATTCACTGTGATGCTCTTGCACTTTATTACTAAAAACATAGGGGATCAGTTGAAGCTTTGTCAATGTGTGAACTACTGTAAGTTATATGATGTCTCTTAAAATGTTTTATGTTGCACCGTCATGTAGTCTGGCTTATTTTGAAGCGTTAAGATGTGATGACTTACAGAGAACATTTTTTCCTGATGTGAATGGATACAGACTTCTCAATTTCAGTCCAGGAAGTAAGTAAAAGTCTACTAATGTACCTCTACTTCAGGAAGATTTCAGTTTTGTTACTAAGCCAAGAGGGCCATTAATATTAGATAAAAAGCAACCTCTTGAAGTGTGAGGGACTCATCTGTAAGGAACAGAGAACGGTGATGCCCCAAATCTGACACTGTGCTTCATTGTCCACGAAAGCTTACTTCATTCAGAGGTTTTTGATGATCAGACTTGTCGTTACATTCCCAGGAAAGAGTTTTACATATATACCACAAAATGGTGAGGATAGAGTTGTCTAGCTACCTGCACATGAAATACGATTTAGTACAGTGGTTCCAAACTCTGATCATATGAATTGCCACCCAGTCTGTTTACATAACATTATATACCACAAAAATCCTAATTCAGGAGGATTAGGAACTCTTGGTGGGCATATTTATACCAAGCAACTCAGGTGGTTCTTTCCAGCCAGTCTGGCACTGGTTCACTGCCAAGCCTTTAAAATGTCATTTTTATTTATTTATTTTTTTATTTTATTTTTTTATTAGAAGAATATAGAAATACAGTTGAGGGGGAAACATTATCAAAACATTATAAATTAATGGATATAAACTTTGTTATCAAGGGGAAAAGCCAGATCATGGATAACCACCTTGGATTTTACCTATTGCAGTTTCCCCCAGAAGAACTCATGCGTTAAATGGGTAGTTCGTGGAGGAATGACATTGGCTTCTGGGATGGTTCCCCCATCTTCCCAGTCTCCACACTCCTATGAGTTCTTCATATACCCTCCAAAATGTCATTTTTATTCAGCTGGGATATATGGCAGGTACCTCTTCGTGTGACTCTAGAAAGGACTACGAAGTAGAAAAGCATGTTCTTTTCTCTGCACTAAAGAAGGTGTAGTTATGCCTGTTGTTGTCACATATAAAACAAATGATATCCTTTCCAGTATTCACTTTGCAAATTGATATGGCCAATGTGGGCAGCAGCGGATTTGTATTCATTTTTTGTCAAATGAACTTCTCCATGATTCAAGAGTTTTACTCATAAATAATTCTAGTAAAAAGTTATCTGGTTGTATTTTCATTTTAATAGCCTATTTTTATTGCAAATGTTACTTCTTTACCATCTGACTAACCCTATGATTCTTAACCTGGAAGTCACATCATTCATGGAGTGTATTTTAATCTCCTTATTGTAGGATATACACATGTATACTTTTTATTAAGAAATTTAATTATTGTACAATAATAAATGATGCATCCAACAAAACAACTTGATATGTATATATTCTTAAATTAGATTTACTCCTTAGATCCCACTCTATTCTCCCACCCTGACCCCTCTACCCCCCTCCTTCCGTATACAGCTCTATGAGTGCCCTAGGTGATGTGTTACTATGTCTTTGCTGGGTCTAATATATGAGAGTTGACCGTGTTTCATGCAGGCCTGGGTTATACTTTTGAGAAAAAATTATATACTCTAATTTTTTATTTGGTAAAAGACCATAGTTTTATAATATAACAAAAAATTTAAAAAGTCAACAAAATTCCATTTCATAGGAATACACAAAAGAAAATAAATTCCTCTAGGAACCACAATGCAGAATGATAAATCAGATTGGTAGGGCATTCGTGTCTGCATTTATCAAAAGAGGTACGTGATAAGAATTAGTCAGCATTGGTTATATGATGTTATTGCTCAGTCTATTGAATCTTCAGGCACTAGAGGCTTTAGCATCTTTCACAACTTCTTTTTGTGACTCATTCCTCCCTTTTCTACCATCTTTTCCCATCTGCAGTAGCTCTCTCCTTTACTGCAACTTTCAATCAGAGCCTAATGATATTCTACTGTGGCCAAGCCTGAAATCCTTAGAATGATTAAAATTAGGACACTACTGCTGCCCAAGGGGAGTTGGCACTTGACTTGAGCATATTGACTTACAAATTAATGAAATAATTGTGCAGGTTCTCCATTCCACATTTCCAGAATAGTCACAGACTGTGTGTTGAAGCCATTTAGCCTGAAGCTTAATCCATAAATTTGTAAAAATGAAATAAAAATCTGTTGAATTGTGTTCAACATCAAACACCTATTAAATTGTTATTTGGAAAATGTTCAACCATTATAAAATAACTGATTTTTATTTTCCAACCATGAACATTTGATTAAAAACTTTGTGGAGCTAATCAGGAAAATTACATGTTAAAAAAGACACACACACACACAACACACAAACACACACTTCATATGCATTTGTGTTTCATCCACCAAAACGTCCCTTCCCCTTTTATTTTCTATTTCAGAAGCTAAGATAAGGGATTCTGAATATAGACGAGAAAGAAATGTATGGTGTATTTCCAAGTCTAAATGCTCTTCTTTCTATGTGCTGGTGTATAGTGACTATAAGACCTGTTCCTATGGAGAACAAAACCAAATCAAGGAAACCATAACCCTCTGTGAGTCTGCAGGGCTAACCCCTGTTCAGCTTCTAAACGAGATCCAAAGCCAACCTCAGAGATGACTTGATGAAAGAGCTCATGAGAGGGGGAAGTGGGCAAACCTGGTTGTCCATCCTTGCTAGTGTGACCAATTTCAGTAAAAGTTTAAAAAACAGCCCAGTAGATTCTTAATTTACTATTTATTAGAACCAAGTCAAATGCCTCCAGTAGTTGAAAAGAGGATCACAATTTTATTTATTTTTTTGTGGGGATGAAAGTGCCAATCATCGTACAAATGAATTTTGAACTGTTAGCTTCTATAATGGTTTGAATTGTTAAGATTTCTCTAATACCACTTTGATTCGAATTCTAGATGATTTCTGGATGCTTTTGTGGCATTCCTTTAATGGCAACTTTACCTGTGATATTCCATAGGATAGTAAATCTGAACTGAATTTTAGGTGATTATAGAAGCTACACATAAAAACAGCCTTCCAATGATATTTGCTATCTCAGTTTTGGGTCTTAGCAATGAGAGATTAAGATGTAGAGTACCCTTTTATTGTTATTGAGTTTTTTTGCTCTAATTTAGTAAGCATTCTGGACAAAGTAATAGCTAAGATTAGGCAAATAAAATTTAGTTCAAATATTTTAAGTAAAATGAAAATATGTGTGGAATATGAAACTTTTTTTTACATGTACTCATTTTATGGATTTAAAAGAATAACACAACTTCCCTGGCAGAAGCTAAATGAAGACAGTCATCAGTATATTGCACATAAGGAATTTTGGTATATCCTTATATGTCAAATTATTGTCTGGCTTCTAGTCATACTTAACACATTGCTTCTTTAATTTTAAAATAAGCTGTATTTTAAAATTAAAGAAATTTAGAACCATCAAAACCCTTTATGGATTGACTAATCCAATCTTATATTTTTCTAGTAGGAAATGAGATATAAAGAGATTAAATGATTTGCTCAGCATCAAAAAGCAAATAGGTAGCAGATCTAACACTGGGATTCAGATAGTGTTTCATTCAACAAGTATGTATGGGGTCTAACTTGCTTCAGACTTAAAGGCAAGTGGTACACATTGGGCCCTCAGTAGCTCATTAACTGTCTGGGGGTGTCAAATGACTAAACAGGTCCCTACCAGAGAAAACATTAGGATGGACAAAGACTGCTATAGAGTTGAATAAAAGGAGTAGAGATGGTTTATCGGTGGAGGTGACATCTGAGACATCTGAGATGTACGCTGAAGTATTTCCTTAGGCTCAGAGGCCAGAAAGTACATGCTGTGCAGGAAATCATAGGCATCTCCACCCACTGGAACAAGGAGCAGGGAGAGATGAAACTGGGTTGGTAATAAAGGGTTTCAAGTCTTGTCAACTTTAGAAATTCCAACATTATTCTGCAGGTAATTGAGAAGTCATTGTGAGGGTGTTGGCCAAGGAATAACATTGTCTAATTTGAATTTTAGCAGTGATTATCACATCAGAATGTGTTTATTGAATAGGAGAAAGGGGAAACAGGAGGCCAGGAGAATCCTACCTCTATTATAATACAAAGGGTCTTTGTGAAAATAGGAAAAAGATGCCCCTTCTTGTTGGAAAATTATTGTAACACAGAATTTGTATGAGTAAGACTCTCTATTGCCATTTGCCAGAAATTTATTGACATGGGTATAAACAGCTGACATGATATGATTTACCTGTGTAGTTCACAGCCTTCCCAACTGGTCTGACCACACACTATTTCTAAGAAACTCAAGGAGCAATTATGCCTAACTCTTTTGGGTACTTTAATATTTACATGCCCCTTTTGCAAACATTATTTCATTTATTTTTCTTAATAATTCTGTGAGGTAATTAGAAAAAGTAGTATTTTTACCCTCATTTTATGGCTGAGAAAATTAAGCTTTATATAAGCCAAGGGACTTGCCTATTGCTACAGTTGGGGACAGTCTCAGCACTTTTAACCTCTAAATAATTATTCTTTGTCGATGGCGTCTTGAAGCGTGACAGCATTCGCCGGAGCTCTGACTCTGACTGGGAAAAATCCACTGCATCAGCAATTTTCCAAGAGAGACACAGATATCTGAAGAATTAGACACACGGCAAAACGGGCATTGGCTGCCTCTCATAATTCACTGAGAGTTCTCTCTTGAAGTAACCCATTACAACGAAGCTAAGCCAGAAGAAGCTCCAATTACTCCACCAAGAGCAATTTTCTCA
>PVKS010011489.1:0-56536 GCA_004027875.1 Aplodontia rufa | reverse complement strand
CTTATCTGGATTTAACTCATGTTACTAGACCAACTTTCTCATTGTCCAGGGAACATCTCTATATTTTAACAGGTTTTGAAAACATCTACACTTACAATATAAACCTTTACATCTAAGATGATGGTGGCAGTGGTGCACGCCCATCACTGAAGCAACTTGAGAGGCTGAGGCAGGAGGATCACCAGTTCAAGACCAGCCTAAGCAAGTGAGTGAAACTGTGTATCAAAATAAGATATTTAAAAAAAGCGCTGGGGATGTAGCTTAGCAGTAAAGCACCCCTGGGTTCATTCTCTAGTACCAGATAAACAAATAACACTAAAATGATGATACTATCATCAGGATTAAGTTATATTCCAGATACTCTTGTTAATCAAGCAAGAAAGTATACAATTCCATACATTTTTAAGGATTTTTGCTTTGTTCTGCTTTCATATGGATCTCAGCAGCCATTGAGAAAGTGTGACCACCCAGAATGAGTCATTCCTGGTGGGGGTGAGCAGGAGAGAGAGTGGTTTTCTTGAACTGAACAAGAACTGTTGTTACTGAAGTTAGATTAAGAAGCAGGAAGCCAAGGATTAAACAATGACTACTTGCTGAGCATTAACCAGGTCCTCACGCGGTGCATGAGGGCACATACAGTCAGAACAAGCGAGCAAAGACGCTGCTTTTCTGTCATAATCGAGGATAAGGAAAGAGGCCCAAAGCCACTGAGGGCCACCTGGTCCCACACAAGATCAAGGACACCCCCTCTTCGCAAGCCTCTGCTTGAATGCTTACAGTGAAGAGAACTCATTCCCTACTTACTCCCTAAGAAACTGTCGACTCATTCTCATTTCAGGACTCCCTTTTTTGTGTTTTTGCTTTTTGAGACTGGGTCTCACTGTGTCACCTCGGCTGGCCTCTGACTCCTGGGCCAGCCTCCCTAGCAGCTGAGACTACGGATGCGCACCCACATCCGGCTAGGAATCCTTTTTAAACTGAACTGAAATCTAGTTTCCTGAACATTCTATCCATTGGCCCTATCCTCTGTAAAAGAACAATACCAACGGATCTACTGTTTGAAACAATGCTGGGTGAGGAATTAGGTGTCTTTTCCACAAAAGCATTTTCCCCACTCTACTTACCAAGGAAATGTGAGCACAGGTCTGACTATACAACAGCTTCGTGAATTCTGCTCTTTAAGAGCAGCCTTGCCCTTTCTGGGAGAGCCAAGGCTACCTGTAATGTCAGGATACATTAGCAATAATAAAGGCCACAGTAATGCACCAGACGACTTCATGTACACGTCATTCCAGAGTGGCCAAATTCAATCAAACATGGCAGCGCTTCCTACAACACTATGGTCACTGGGGCCAGCAGCGTGTGTGACGTGGACCCACTTACTGGAAGCTGCTGGAAACAGAAAGTGAGCGCTCTACTTTGAGGCTATAATGGACAGGGTTTTACCAGCCCATAAGTGGTTTGGCATCCTTCTTTCCCATGAATTACCTAGAAATTCATTTAACAACTAAAGACTGCAAATGAAACTTCAGAAAGTTAAAAGTACATAAAGAGAAGGTGGAAAGGGAATCGTATTCTCACCCTCACCTAAAATATATATGATTCTCATAGGGAGGAAAATGAACTCCAATAACATGGTAATCAAGAATCATAGTCAAAGGTGACCCAGCCTTGGTTCTAATTCAGTCACCAACTTCTCCAATGACTTTCAGAGTTACCTACCTTTCTTGTTTCTATTTCCTCATCTGTAAAATGGAACTAGAACTGCTTAGAGGCTCACTAACATATTACAAGGAATAATTAGTTAGCATTTATATAACACTTTTCATCTTCAAAGCAGGATTATTAGACTATAAAGTAGAGTAGATGTGGTTTGGAAAATCTTTTTAAAATCCAAAATAAAGCATGCAAGTGAATTCAGAGAAGCAATGTCGGCCAACATCATCTCATAGCAGCCGGAGAGCTCTGCTCCACAGGCACCCCCTCCTGCCCCAATCTGGGTCTGCACCTGTAGACACAGGTAACAAGACGTTTATTAGGAAAAATGGGAGGGGGCAGAAAGAGGAGAAAATGCAGAAAGGGAAGGTTGGGGGAAAGATACGGCAGAAAACATAAAAGGGAGGAGAGATAAAGACAGAAAAATAAAGAGAAAGGAGGGAACAGAAACAGCAAGAACTAAAGAGAAAAAAGGCAAATCCTATCTACTAGAAGAAAAGCAAAAATAGGAAGCGAGGAAGAAAATGAAAAACAGAAATGGAAAAGAAAATTTCATTAAGGGAACATTTTTCCTGTTTTCAGAGAAAAAAGACGGCTAAGGACTGGGGATAGATAGCTCAGTGGTAGAGCACTTGTCTAGCATGTGCAAGGACCTAGTACCAAAAAAAGAAAAAAGGCTAAAAATAATAAAACTTCAAAATTTAAGGAGAGGGCAGAGAAAGAGGTAGGAAGACAAAGAGCAGAGGGTAGAAGAAGAAAACATAAAGCTTTCAAGAAAATGTCTGGAAACCAGAAGGCTGGAGGAGAAATCATTAGCAAGTCTTCAGTGCGTCTATAGCGATACTGTGTGGGTCAATTCATTTAACGCTGCCCTGCACATTTACAGAAAAGTACCTCTGATATAATAAAGGCTCATAAACACGCAGAAATTGGGTTAGACCCGTTTCGAATTCCTGCCAAACAATGGTTCAGAAAAATGAAGCTCTATTTTAATTAGCTGGATTCGCGAGTGATTTGATAACAGCAGATGCTGTCTGGATGCTTTCAGCTTGATGGCTCCACATACATGAACTTAGAGTGGTTTTGATGCAATTAGGTATTTCGTTCTCTGCAACATGCCAGGCCTGAGGACCTGAGCCTGTGTGGAGCTCCAACATGTTACTATATTTATCTGCGCGCTAATGTTTCAATTCACAAAGATGAGAAAAGTGACCACAGGAGATCAACAGAAAAGTCATTTTTAAAAGTCACTGGTGGGTAAAAGGGAATGCTCTCACAATGAACACTTCTTTCCACTGGAGAAGGAAAAGTTGGATAGGAGAGACAAAGCTAGGTAGGGCACCATCTGTGCAAAAATACTCAACGCCTGAGCTGAAACACAACGGACTACACACTTCCCATTTTGCAATTCCAGTCCAGTGTACAGCAAAGGATTAGTGTGCCTAATGCACAACCTGACCTGGGACTAAGTGGCCTTCAAAATGTTCTCTGCAATCAACCATCCTATTAGAAACCCAGAACACCATTCCCTGAGACAGGCGGTGCTATTCAGGATCACAACCCTGAAAGTCCAAGTATTTTCACCAGGTGCTTTCAAGCCAGGCACCTTGCTGCCCGCTCTCTCTCCCTCTTAAGCACTCTCTCTTCCAAAGAGCATTCTGTTTGCTTTCCTCAAAGCACTCACTGCCCTCTGCTATGACCACTTAGTGCAGCACCACCCATGCGCACAGAGCAGCTAAAGGACCTGCAGAAAGCACAGCAGCTTCCAGCATTGGGATGCGCCTAACAGGAGGACCTGATCAGTTAATTATCTGTCAGTTTGTCACGGCTGGGCTGAGAAGAGGAGGACCATGGAAAGGGGGGTCTTGGGGGGAAGCTCTCTGCACGGTGGTGCACTACTCTTCCTGAAATTCTAAATTAGTCTTTCAAAATCATTCACCCCTGTTGAATGATATGTAGCAAAGAAGGTGAAGAAGAGAGGACCAGGAGTGTGGCTGACTCCTTGTGGCAGAAGGGGGGCATCAAACCCCACCAGCACTTCGACAAGCACAAAGGAAAACACACAGTCCTCACTTACTGAGAGAGGACAAAGCGGACACAAGGACTTTCACACCATCTCCCCTTGGCCAGCACTAACAAGCTGAGCACTGTAAATCAAGGAGGAAATCTCTGTGCCAGGAAGTAACAGAGAGGCATTTCTCCTGTAAAGAGTCCAAAGATGCTGCCCGTGTGGGAATCAGCATTCAGGGCAAGGGTTTGGAAGGTGGGAAGGGCCAGGCTGGCAAGTGAAGGAAAACCATGTATTTATTATATATAATAGGGCTCTTTCTTCAAAAGTTATTTATTTCATAAAACCACTCTGCTAAATAAAGGTTTCAATCTAATTGAATTGCAATCTGCATATTGTAAAGGCACCAAGTGAGAGCCTGAGACTTTTGTTCCATTCCATAGTTTATGGGTCCACAAAAAGGTCTCCTCGGATATTCAGGAATGTAAGGAATACACAGGACTGTCCCTTAAAACACAAATTATCTGCTATAGTTTAGGCTGTGAAATGGGATGGTGTTTACAATACCCTGAAGGACACAAAGCCAAGAAGGCAGAGGGATGCTCCCCTAGCGTCACGTCTGCAGTCAGTGTGCACAATGCTTGGTCACTTTGCTCTTGGGAGCATGCCCATCCTCAACCAGGTCCTGCTTTCCTTTTCGGGGGAGGTAGGCCAGAAGTAGAGCCCCCGACTTATCTAACCCTAACTCCCCCACACTCCTGTCTACATCCCAAATTAACCATGGCTAATTAACAGAAATGTAAATAGTCCTGGATTGAAATAAAGGTTTTTGACAAAAAGTTAAAAGGACCATCATAAATCACATAGAAAGATTTCTGTTAAAGGGAGGGGAAGAGAAAGCACCCAATGCCAAAGGTCACTCAAGACCTGGGGAAATGAGAAAGAAAAGGGGCAGGCAGGACTTCCCACAAAGGGCTGGGGCTTCTGGGTTCACATCAACAACACTGTTCTTGGGAAGAGAAGTAAGGACAAAGATTCCAGGGTTCAACATAAGCCCAGGACTCATCTCCCTATGCAGAGTTCAATTTGTGCTTCTGCTCTCTGGTCCCCTTGCTCATTTCAAAAAAGAAATTTTCTAATTTTTTTCAAGCACTGTACTCATAAGGCCCAAAGACACCTCCCCTCTTTCCATGAAAAGTAAGCACCTTTGTAGTGAATAGCAAGCAACTCCTCTCTGCCTCCACAGACGGACATCAGCCTCTGTGTCATGGAGCAACCTTCATTCAACAACAACAAAAAAAACCCAATCACAGGTTCAGCTTCCCATTTTAAAAAACAAACAAACAACAACAACAAAAAAAAAAACCAGAAAGAATAAATATGAATTTAAGGGGGAATTCTGCCAAAACCCGAACCCTCTCAAATCTGGTTCAGCCACATTCTTGCCCACAACCTGTACTTCTCGGTGCCTCCCTACATTTTTCAAAATGCAGCTGCACAGACCTCTTAAAATTCAGATTTCTAGCACCTCTAATTACAGGACTCTCAAGCCAGCTCCTTTAATTAATGAACCTGACTCCTCTCTTCAAAGAAAATCTGCATATGGGATATATCACAGGGGTGAGCTGACCCCGATCAGTGCTATCTGATCACTGCCTGATGGCAGCCAGCACTCTGCACCCAGAACAGAAGTGAAGGTGTCCCCTCCTCCATGGCCCAGTTCAACATGCCCCAGTCTGGCACAAACCAATAGTGTGGTTAAGGCCATAAACATTTCCTGGAACCTAAGGGAAGAGAAAGAAGCTTTCCTGGGTGTGACCAGTAAAATCCAAAGAGAATTCGGTTCTCCCTGGTGTGTGTGCTCCCCCAATCTCACTTCCTTCCCTCTTCCAGGATGAACATGGAGTGCAGGCAGGAGAACTGGCCAGTGACACAGCTGGACAGGCCCCAGAAGTAGGTCTATGCTTTGAAATCTCTGAAAAAGAAGCAAACACAACAGACCCAGGACCGATAGTTCTCCCAAGACTGAAACAAAACTGGTTAGAAAGGCTCTGCTGCCTTAAAACAAAACAGGCAGACAAGGGCTCATGAAGCAAAGCCATGGTTCACCAGGTCCAGAAAAGAACCTGAGCACATCCCAAGGAAGGCACAGTGACCTCCAGGCCTGCTCGTCCATCCTCCACACCACTCCTTTCTAAATCAATGCCTGACTGGGCAGCACAGCCTGACCTGTTTGCCTATGGTGCATGTGTCCCTCAGCCTACAGCTGCACTCTCCTGGAAGTGGTTAAAAACTGGTTTGTAACCAGATTAGCTGGGGAAAGCAGACTGCCTGTGGCTGCAACAAGGATCGGAAACATATGCTAACAGTCAGGTTCCAAAACAGACAAGGATTAAGTCAAATCAAGAGGATCCCAGGTAAAGTTCCAGGTAGGAGATTTGAGAGGCAGTAAAAGTCTCCCACCAATTTGGCAATGATGAAAACAAGTTTTGTTCTGTCACTATCATCTGATAATCATTTCTTAAGGGTTCTATAGCAAACCCAGCAAGACAACATTTGCACTACTGACCAAATCTTCCACAGGGAGAGAAAAAGTTCTCAGAATATGTAGCAAGGAACAGCGCACCTTCTGCAGCCTTCCCAGTTTCTCTTCTATGATCCTGGCTATAAAATCAGGCTGGAAAGTACCAGACAACAGCCCTGGGGTAAAAATGGAAACTCAAGGCACAGAGTCCTGGCCTCTTAGTCCATTCCTACTTCACAGTGCAGATGTCAAAAACAGAATCAGATCATTCAGTATTCTGCCAAAATAGGAGTTTCAACATTTCATTGAGTTTCTGCTACAGTGAATACAATTTTGGAAGAAAAGAGGCAAAATAGCAACACTGGGCTACTCAACGGTTAACCTTCACGTCAAGGCAAGGCGTGCTCACAGGCCCCCGAGTCACCTGCACAGCACCTGTCCTGCTGCCTGGCAATGGCTGCCTGGCACTATTATGCCCAATGCCTATGGGCTAACACAGATTATCATTTCTGTGTCCCATTAGATCTATTTGCATGTTGCAACCTGGGACCACTGACCACAGCCACTGAGACATAACAGACTGATTATAAGAAGCAACCACTTCCTTATTCCCAAATCACAAGCAGCCAGAGCTGGCTGAAAGACATTCTCAAAGTTCATGTTCTTTGAAGTGGAAGCATTTAATTTTCTAGCAAACAAGCAAAGTAGAAGCATAGGGCTAGAGAACTGAGAACTGAGGATGAAAGTCTCAAATACGAAGCTACGAGTAGAAGAGATCAGGAATGTCCAGGGATTCTTGGCACGGAAGGCCACACCAGCCAGCCAGGCACTCTCTTTCCAGGGTATCTCAAGGGGAAATCACCCATCGATCCTAGGACACATGCGTTCTAGGACCAATCCCTTACCCTCGGAACAGCCTCTGCCTCCAATTCCTGCTTGCGCTTTAATGTTTAAATTATTAAATGCATTAATGTATTTACATTATTCAAGTCTTATGTGCATTTTTCTAAGATAATTTATGTATAAGAGTTTGAATGTCCATGACTGTTAATGTCTACAACCCTTCCTGTTCATTATTGATTCTGGAAGAAAAAAAAAAGTCAGAGTTTTAATGCCTTATTTTTAATGTATTAAGAGTCTGAATAAGTGCATTCTCTTTTTTCTTTTGTAATTTCATAATTTAAGTAGTGCATTTATTAAACTGACACAGTATGAATTGTGGTGAAGCCTGGCACGGCTCCATGCTGCCGAGCAGCCGCTCCTCTGCGACCAAGCAGCAGCCTGTGCTCTCAGCGCTCTTCCCACCTCCATGAGGACCGACAGCAGTGGAAGGGCAAGCACTAGCCCAATTTATGCTTCTGGAGGGAGATTTTCTTGCTCCTTTTTCAAGTTCTTGCCCAAATCAGCTCTCCTTGTTACCCAGATTTCTAGAATGCTACTGAGCAGCACTGGGGGACAATTCTCTGCTCACGCGAAGTCTGCATCTAGATGCACTGCACTGTGGGTTATATCCAAACAGAGCTCACAGTCAGCACACAGTTTTCAGGAACAATATGCATGCTAGAAGCTTAGCATGGAAAACCAAGCAAATGAAACAATTACTTTTTAAAAGAGATCTCAAACATCTCAGAAAACACCTCCAACTTGGGGAAAAAAAAAAAAAACTTTTCTTTTGAAATACAGTTTCTCCAGCAGGGAAAAAAGGAAGCCTCTCTTTCAACTATTGCCAGTAGAGCGACAGTGACACCCAATGGCCTGTTAGCTCAACCCCAATAGCATTCCTCAGTGACTGTCCCCAGAGGCGGCCCAGAGTTGCTGTGTGAACATGGACGTTCACATGAAAATCAGCTGTTCGTCATGAAACTGAACCATCATGGATAAATGACCTGCTCATGGCACACCACACACACACTGTATGTAATTATGCACGTATGTACACACTGGACAGCACAGTGCACATCAGGGCAGTCCCCTTCTAGCAGGGGACATGCACATGTGTGCAAGTGTACACACATGCACACAGCTGCACCATACATGGACTGAGCAACACCGCACAAGGCAACTTTGGAGTTGTTCGCTACCGTTCAGAACCTGACTCTATTTCTCACGCCATGCTAGCACGCATACACACACACACACAATATGTTCACACTATTTTATATATTTTCTTTCTTTTCTTATATCTTTTCCTGTTTCCTTCTTTTTTTTTTCTTCTTTTCTTTTTTGGTTACTCATTACCATTCTTTAACTGTTACAATTTATATGAGCATATAATGTTAAATAATTACAGGGAGCGGAGCTCACTCTAGTGAGGATATAAATGCGCTGTGGGAATCTACAGATTTAAACAAATAACACTCACAGCAGGGGGTGAGCGGATGAATTAGCATTAATATCCTGCCTGGGAGATCCCAGTGCACTGGTACTGCTTAAATACAGATCTTTTCTGTAACAGTCAATATGACAGCTCCCGGCAATACGGCCCCTTTCCCTTTCCCAGTCAATATAGCAGCCAGTGAAAATAGAAACGTCCCTATAGCAATCAATATAGCAGCCAGCTAAAATAAACCCTTCCCTTTTAAGGGCTATATAATAGTCAGCTAAATGGAAGAGTTGGCACCCCTGCTGGATAGCTCAGCAGAGAAGCCAAGGAATGAGTAGGCCATGAGCACTAAATGATCCTTCTGTTCCTCAAAGAGGTCCTGCCCAGAAAGGGAGAAGCTACCTACAAGCAGCGAATCAAGAACGAGCTTCCAAAGGATGCTTGGCAGGTGGCTCCCAAGCCCTAAGAGTAATTACCCACATCACAAGTTGGGTACAGGAGCACCCCTCACTGAGGTTTAATTAAGATGACCAGAAAGTTTAAAATCCTTGTTCAAACTATCAGCGGGAACAAGAAGCATCTGTCCCAGCAGAGTGAGTGTCCTGATTAGAACATCCCTGCAACATCTGCAACACACAGCCTGCTCCCGCCTCAGCCCCAGGTAGAGGCTGGAGTAGTACGGCAACAGCCCGCGGCTTTCTGTTTTCCAGCATCAGTGACAAAAGTCATGTCAGACAGCCATCCAGCCAAAGGAATAAAAAGCACAGCATTCTATGCTGAATGCCACCCAATGTATTCATGGAACTCATTTCTCAAACACTGTCAACCTTATATTGAATACTGGGATGATACCCTATTTTCCCCACCTACTCCATGGAAAATACTCTCCTTCCTTGGGGGCCTTGGTGGAAGAAGTTTTAGATGATAGAATTCAGGGGATGACTTCTCTATAGGCCACAACAGACCAAAGGCCTTTTAAAAGGAGAAGGGATGGGGCTGGAGTAGTGGCTCCGTGGCTGAGCACTTGCCCGGCATGCACAAGGACCTGAGTTTGAAATGCAGCACTGTACCACGTACACAACGAAGTGTTGAAGAAACTAAAGCCAGATGAAAAATAATAAGATTGATTCTCTCTAAAAATAAATAAATAAAAAGGAAAAAGGACAAGGATTATTTGATTAAGAGAGTTCCTATGCATCTAAAGTTACTGTGCTTTTTCATTAGAACTAACACTTCTAAAATTAGTTTCGCCGGATTTAAGGGTTTGACAAATGTGGAATATAACCACACCACCAGCAGCAGGTTTCCAGGTAACACTCCTGAAGCTAATGCTGGGATTCTGTTAGCTCCAAAGCAGATGAGCATCAGGGACCTACCCCACCTTCATTAAAATTCGACAATCTGTCTGCCATCCTTTGGGTAAATCCACAGAGGGTCCTTGTTTCCCTGGCCAGGTGTTTAACACCCAATGATGCGCATGTCATCAATCAGGTGACTTAGTCAAGTGCCACAAGTATCAGGAAAAAAAAGACTGCAAGTCCTGGCTAAGAGTGCTAGCCCTTAAAATTTAGATCCCAGTGCTGGAAAGGTGGCTCAGCAGTAGAGCTTGGCTGGCATATCTGAGGGCCTGCCTGGGTTCAACCCCCAGCACCACACACACAACTAATTGGAGGAAAAACAAAAACAAGTTGAAAAAATAAAATTGACTCTCTTTCTCTCTCTCTCTCTCTTAAAAAGAAAAAAAAAGTTCTGACTTTAATAGTTACTTAAAATTTTTTTAAATTTAGATCCCAAATCAAAATGTAACATACTCTTTACCCCCCACCCGAAGAAGCCAAATAATGCTTATGCAATCATTTAATTCTGGAAAACTCACAATTATTTGTGTGTATGTGTGTGTGTGTGTAGACATTTACACCAAAAGGCTGGGGTGTGGGCAATGTGGGGGTGACTCTGGATTTGGATCAAATGCATATTATTACTTTATAAGCATATATGATTGTAGAACTTAAGTCCTTAAATTAAGAAAATATATAAAAAATTTTAGATCCTAAACACCCCACCTGAGCCATAAGAGCAGGTCCTCTTTACTGAGGAATTCCAGTTAAACAACATTTCCAGAGTGAAAGATTAACAAGGTCCTCTCACAGCAATACACACTTTAATGAGATCTTATGTCCATCAATGAACTAAAGTCACAGATTCCATATTCCACAGAAGTCGTGAGTCTCACAGTTCCTAGAAATCACAGATCCTACAATCCCTAGAAGTCAAAGGTTCCACAGCCCATAGAAGACCTTCCTAGCTCAGTCCTACAATGATCATGGCATCCATTCAAAAGAAGTGGATAAACAGGGGAGACCTGTGCTGCATGCACTATTTTGCAAAATGTAGTATCATAAAAAGGGAGTTACTGTTTGATTTGACATGGCACTCAGCTTCTAGCACGGAATCCAACGAGTACTTTATAAACTGACAAGCACGGACAGTTCCATTTCTAAACCATATACAAAAATTTGAAGGTATATACTTTTAGTCAGACAGCATTAAAGCTGGAGAGAATGCACCATGATGTTAGCAAAAATTCCATCAACTACAGATGCCATTATAGTCATCAAAGGTTGGTCGGAGGAGAAGGAAGGAAGGGAGGGACTGAGAAAGAGAGAGTAATGAAAGAGAAAATAATTCTGAAGGGAAGGGGGAAAGAGAAACATAAAAGATGAGAGATAACAGAAGAGGGAACCAAAAAAAAAAAGACAAAAACCTTACTTTGGCATTTACAGTTTAAAGCCTTCAGGGTATTTTATAAAACGACAGTTGCAATAAAACAAATAGAATGGTGAGTCATCTGGTTTCCAACTTGAGTCAAAAGGGGCTGTTTCTAGACAAACTGAAAAGCAGCTCTGCTGCCTGCACGTTTAACGATGCCTATCGGTGCATCACAGCTACAGAACAGGATGTGGAGAGGAAGAACGAGGAGGTGGAAGTGAGCGCTGTCTTTACTGGTCCCAGTGTCGCTGCAAATAAAGACTGTCAAGATTTAAACCATAATAACGATAAGGCTATAAAGGTCTCAGTTATAATGTTTCCTCTGATGTTCCCTTTCATAAAATGCCCTCTTTATGCTGCCTACGTGGCAACATTCACTAAACATCAGCGTATGTGTGCCCAGTGGGAATGTCGCACCCTAGGTTCCTAGCAGGGAGCCAGGCAGCAACTGTGCAATCCAGCTCCTTGGCGCATCGTCTCCAACGAACATAAGTGAGCATCACTTTCATTCCTGCCACGAATGTGAACTGAGTGCCTCTACTTTCTGCCAAGAGCTGAGCAACACGGCATATGCCCATTCAGCACAAGGCGTAGCAAAAGTGCCTAGGAGCAAACACCTGAAAACAAACAAATGCAAAAAACGTTCCACTTGGGAACCTGGCCGCATGACACAATACCTCATTTCCTACTTCCGCACCTGGAAGTCTTACACCAGCCATCTGGCAGCCTGGGAGTGAAATGGGGCTTCTCCCCTTCGCGCCAGAGCAAAATAGATATGATGGAACGCAAATAGGGTAAGTGCTCAAAAAGGGGGCTAAACTGGCACCCACAAAGACACCTTTTCTTGGACTCAGCAGACAAAAAATAAACAGTAAACCACTAGTTTCGAGAGAATTACTTATCTGCAGCCTGCCACCTAAGCATTCTACGCACCAGAGAACCACAGAGAAAAGTAGAGGGTTGGGGGTGTGGCTCGGTGGTAGAGCACTTGCCTAGCAGGTTCAAGCCCTAGCACTCCCTCACCTGCTGCAAAAAAGGAACAAACCCCTGCAAATTAGTCCTTTTTGTATGTGAATTTTTGTACACGTCACAGAGACATGACTAGAAGACAAGGTGGCTGCAAGAACCACATGCAGGGATGAAATGAGGCTAAAATCCATGAATCAGGGAGACCATGTAAGGCAATTAGGGAAGCCAAAGTACAAAATTATGAAAGAACCAATCTAGTCAACTCCAACTTGGTGGCAGATACAGAATGATAGCTCACATTTGCTAGGTGGGCAGCCAGGGCCAACCACAAACCATCCCTGGGCTGCCTTCCCTGTTGATCTATAATTGGTGAGCCCGTGATAGAGCTACCAATTACCTTCAGGCCCCTGTATTTAGTTTACAGACAAAGGGAAGCAGGAGAGACCAGTTAGTAATGAGTATGTAATGGCCATGGAAATACATTGTATTTTACAGAGCTCCTTTGGCAGGAAAAGCTATTCGGAAAGTAAAAAGTAAAAGAACAGAATAAGCTAGAGAAACTCAATTTTCTTCTCCCTTCCTCCCAAAGCCACACTTAGGATAAAATGAGGTTTGTGCAGGTTAATCCTTATGAGGCAAGAAAAAAATGATTAAATACATTAAAAAAATCAATTGTACATTAAACCAAATCCAGGAACTGCAAAAACAAACACTGCAGCGCTCCTCCAGCCGGTATTAGCGCTGCCAGGCTGGTCAGCTGGGGATACCCCCACCTGATGGAGCCCGCTGAGGTAATGGAAGAGAAGCCCAAAGGAAGGGAGAAAGCAGAGCTGGGGCAGGGGGCTGTGGATCTGGATTTCACTAGAAATGAAGTTATGTCTAGATATTACAAAGGAAGAAACAAAATGTCTTATAAATAGGGCTCTGGAGACCAAGCTGAAACCTTCAAAACTCCAACAGAAGTAACAGTAATGACAATAGTAGCCCTTCGATAAACAGAAGGTGTAAGCCACTTCACTGTCCAGTGACTTGCCACCAGTTCCAGTTATTTCTTCTGTTCACTAACATTTTCTATTAGCTATCATTTCTCAGAGAGAGCAGGAGAGACAAGGCTGAGGCGCATCTTTGTCTTTGATGAAAGCCCCTCTCTGGAACCGGGCTGTGTGGAAACTCCTATCCTTCCCCAGTGCCCCGGTATCCTCAAAGGAAAGCCCAAAAGGAGCAAAGCCCCAAGAAAGCCGTGCAGGATCAGGACTGAGAATTCTTAGCTAATCTTAAAAAGACCTCACAGGGCTAAAGTGAGGGCTCATTTGCTTCTGTGTACTGCATGGCCCGTGTCTGCTTGCAATCAGCCTTTCTCCTTTCTGGTACACAGCTAGAAGGATCTGAGGGCAGGCAGGGGCATTCAGGGCCAGGGCAAAGCAGGTGCTTCCAAGAGGGGCAGCTAGTCACTCACTCCCAACAAGGCCCAAACCACCCATAAAGCAGTCTTGGGTCCCAGATTCCAACTGACAAATCCTAAGTTTCCCCTTCAATGTGATTCAATGTCATTTGGAATTGCAGAGAAACCTCTGTAAGCCTGTCTTGGCTGCAGGGAAGGGACTGACAGGGAAAGTGAGGACACAACAGGTAATCCACCACATGACAGTGGTTTTCCCAATAGAATAAAGACTCGGGGAGTTGTGAAACTTCTACACACTGTGGAGAGGGTTATCCATGTCTAGCACAGTTAACAAGTAGAATCTGACAAGAAGATTCTCCTCTCTTAAAGACATCGAGAACTCTGCTGACAGTACTTGCAGATGCTGATGGGGACACAGACAAAGGATTTACCTGAGGGGCAGAGGAAGTAGAAACGGAGAACCCTGGATATGGTGTTTACTTAGGCAGACTCAGGTGTCTCCCTGAAGACCTGCACGGCAACACTTCTAAAAGCTGTAGTTAAAAGCAAATAGCTTACTTGTCCAAACTCCTCTCTGCCAGCAGGAGATGGAGCAGCAGGCGGCTGCTGCCCCCTAGAAGCTACCAGAGACACAGCACCATCTACACAGACTTCAGATGAAAAGATTCTATTATCTCCCTCGATCCCATAACCTGTCATTAGTGAGGTACATAGGTGCAGACGCCTCCTCCAAGCCCGAGGACGCGCACATCACCTGTGATAAATTAATACATGCCTTTTCAACAGCTAAGGTGCATACAAAAGACTCCAACCAGGGAAAGCGCAGTAAGGCAGCAACTTCACTATCTATCACAGTGTAGATAGGCAGCCAGCCCTGGCAGAGATGGAGCTGCCTGCAGAGTCCCCTCCCACAGTGCCAGAGGCACTGACAGTAAGGTCAACACTGCCCCCAAACCTGTGCTCCACATCTGCTTGAGTTCAGCAATATGGTTGTGGAACTTCACATTCCAGTTCCACCACTCTCTAGCTACAGTAGCTTGACTGACCTAGACCTCAGTTTCCTTATTGTAAAATGAGGACAAGGGTAATCCTCACTGATGTGTGAGAATCACACCAAATAAAAATGAACCAGTGCTGAGGCCAGTGTATATTACGCAGGAGAAACTGTCCTGGCCTATGGGATTAGAGCTAATAATTGTTCAGTTAATCAAAAAATCAGTTAAAGCAGGGAATCATTAAAAATGGGGCCAACTTTACATACCTTTAACATTTTATATTAACAGAAAACCTATAAATGTACAGTCATTCGCTAATCTTTTGATGTAGAGCCAATAGCTTTCTTTGAGTGTGGGCCCACAGACTCAAGTTCCCAGACGCTTTTCTTACATAAACCCCACCCACAACGCACCCTCCACAATTTCTAAAGCAGAGCAAGAATTTACAGACATAACTAAAGTAAGCAAAGTACGGAACCCTTCTAGATGTTTATGGTCTTGCCCGGATGTTTAACCGCTGCTCATACCTAACTTCACAGCAATCTTTTCAGCAGTTTGCATTTACCAAAGCATTTGATTGTAGTTTTTATAGAGAACTTTTTCACATTAATCTTTATAGAATACATTATTCTTGCAGAATCTTCTGTCCATGTTTTTGTTTCACCTGTTTACACCAGTCAACAAAACAGCCTAGTTCAGGGACTGGAGCAGTGGCTCAGTGGTTGCGGAACTTGCCTGGCGTGCGCGAGAACACGGGTTTGAACCCCAGCACCACACACACAACAAAGTATCACAGCAACAAAAGCCACATGAAAACCTAAATGAAATTGATTCTTTCTCTCACACTGTCCCTCTCTCTTTAAAAAAAAAAAGGCCTAGTTCAATGACAAGCATACATGGCACACATGGGTTTAGGAATAGGCCACCACCTTAAGTGTGGGAGTAACTGGCCAGGCTGCCTCAACAGCGCCTGGGCCTGGGGAATGGGTTCCGTGGGCCTGAAGAGCAAGTCAGTCAGTTAGAGGAGCATGTCCAAGGCACACTCTTGACACATTCTGAAAAACACATATGTATTTCCACCCTACTTCACAATAGGAAATGGCTCTCCAAAGCACACGCGAAACAACAGGAAACGGCAATGGGAAAACAGAAGGAAAGAAAGATGCTTAATAAATGTTTTTCCCTGTCCTCCACTAAAATCTTTTTTCGGTGGAGTGTAGAAAAACTAAACCATTTATACAATCAACTTTCATGCTGGATTCTGCTAGCAGTTTCTCGCTACCAGAGCGCTGGGGAAAATGTGCCTGGCTGGGCCGCCGCTGATGCTGATGGAGAAAGGCTTCCCAGCAGATGCGGCATGGAAAGGAAGCGATTGCTGACCCAGAGAACTATCCCTCAGACTCTGCTCAAACGGGGAGCTATGACCCTGGGTGGCTGCTAAGGCGAGAGGTCACAAAGGCGGAGGCCCGTCTTCTTCTCGACAGGGTAATTTATCCACACTCATGCTCCACTGGGGGTGATGGGGGTGATGCGTTAGCTCCTCTCTGCCTCCAACTGACAGGGAGTGCCCCGGGTAGATTTACCTCGAGAATCACTCAGTGTCGGCCCATCTTCAGGCTGCTCAGACAAACTCATAATGGCAGAGAGAAGATTTGTGGAGCAACAAGCATAAATCTTGGTTATAACTACAAACCATAAAAGAAACGGGAGCTGGGAGGGAAGAAGGAAGGGCGGTGAAAGCGTCCTTCTCCAAAGCACCACTTTATCTTCCTGCACCTGTGCACGGCACACCGGGGGATTAACTACAAGACTGGACTTTTCAAACCAAAAGCAGTCTGCCAATTTTGACAACGGGCTCAAAAGATCTTAGAAAGCGTAGGGTTCGTGGCTGTCCTACATACAACACAACATTCAGAGCTTTTCAAACAGGGAGCTACATGGGGTTTGCCTGGGTTTGCCACACCCAGGCCACATGTAAAAACACACTTCCTTTATGTGAAAATTCTTTCAAATAAGATTGTGACTTTAAACAATGCAAAAATATTTTAGGAATGTCCCGCTGCCCAAATAAGAGTTGTAGATCCCGTCTTCAGCACTGGGAGGACGCTAGAGAACTAACAAACTAAAGCTCCAGGAGCAAGGGGGAAAGTGACGCTAGGACAGATGAAAGACCAAACTCCCCAATCACAGCGTAGCTCTGAGAAAAGCACGCAAATGCCCAGTGCCTCAATGCCTACATCTCCAAAATGAAGGCTCTGTTCAGTCAGCCGATAGGCCAAGCCTCTGATTACAGGAACTGTAGCAAATATAAAGTATTACTATGAAAGCCAGGAGCCTGAAGTATAAACAAAGGTGAACACTACTTCAAATTCCACTTCTTTAATTATTACTCATAGGAGTTTCGATTCATCTAATAATTATTTGTAAAAGGATACCTCCAAACTGAAAAACAACCTCTTCATTTACCTGAAAGAGGAAACAACTTAAAGGGCACCGCCTAGTCTTTTCCATAAACCTTCTCAGACTATAATAGGAAGGATGGAGCAGGAAGAAGCAGTAATTTCAAAATCAGTAAGTGGCCTAGAGATTACAGCCACCCAGAAATGGAATGAGGCTTTTCTCAAGTTCATCCATTTCAGCATTTGGTTCTAACCAGTTTTCCTTCACTGATCTCGCAGAACAGGTGGGAGCTCAGGCACCCTCCCAACCACAGGAGCCGATATACGTGGACATTAGTACTTTAAAAGAAATGCTTTCTTCACTAAAGATTTATATTGCTGATGAGAGGCAAAAGAGGTTGGCAAGAGAGCCAACACTTTTTTCCTATCTAAAGGTCAAGTCTCAGGCCCAGTATCCTGAATCGAGTAGTATAACAACATGCTCACCAGCAGGAGGTGCCTGCAAAATGAGCCCCAACCTTAAGCTGTTTACTTGTCTTCTGTCCCCAAGTTTCTCAGCAGCAATTGTGAAGTGCTCCTCAGGAAATGATATTAGTAACAGTTTAAGCACCAAAATCTTCATACAATTTTTCCCCCAGTGCTGAGGACAAAACTCAGGGCCTTGTGCATGCTAAGCAAGCATCTACCACTGAGCTACTCTGCGGTCTCTGGCTTACTTTTTAAAATAAGGCCAGACTCAAGTGCAGTGGCACATTCCTATAATCCAGATATTTGAAAGGCTAAAGCAGAAAGATTGAGTTCAAGGCTAGCCTAAGCAACACAGTGAAACATTGTCTTTGGACTACCCCTATAATGTTACCTCTACTCATTTGCATCCTGACAAATGCTTCTGGGTAAACAACAGGTAGAAATGACAGCTAGCTTCAGCAGCCCTAACTGCACAGAAATCAAGCAATAATATTTAATACTTTAAAATTAAGTTTGCCATATTTATTTATTTATCCTGGAAAAGTGACAATTTCCTGAAATCTCTAAATAGCTGGTTTCATTACCCATATGTTTGTAAAACATTTTCATGAATATAGCATCAATATCAATTTTATTTTCCCACAAAATGATTCAAATTTTGTAAAATAAAATATATGTATTATGCTATAAACACAGGCATAATAAATATACACCAAGAAATGTATTGATCAAGCATGTGAATGTTATTCTTCAGAAATGTTTTCATGGGAAAAAAATAAGAACCACCTATACCCAGTGAGCCTGCCAGCCAGTAGTATACCAAAGTATTCTAACTGCAAAAGCTGCAAAAAAGGGCCTGGTTTAGGGGTGCATACCTCTATTCCTATAGACAGGAGGCTGAAGCAGGAGCATTGCAAGTTCAAAGCCAATCTCAGCAATTTAGCAAGGCCCGAAGCAACTTAGTAAGACCATATTTCAAAATAAAACATAAAAAGGGCTAGGTATATGGCTCAGTGGCGGTGTGGGGATACAGCTCAGTGGCAAAACACCCATAGGTTTAATCACCAGTACCAAAAAAACCCAAAAACCTAAAGATACAAATACCAGGGAGACAGTGCCAGCAATACATGCTAAAGAACGTCAGGAGACAGGCAACTGACCACAGCTATCCCTAGCATGGACCCAGGTTTGAACCCCAGCACCACATACACAACTGAGTGTCGGAGAAACAAATAACAGATGAAAAAATAATAAAGAAAACTGATTCTCTCACTCTCTCCCTTAAAAAAAGAAAAAGAAAAACATCTAATAAGTTAGAGCAGGAAAGGGTGGAGGAAGAGCAGAAGACTCCTCCATCAGAAAGAACCAGTGTCAAAGAGCAAAAAGCTGAAGCTGAACCAAAATCCAAAGGCAATGCAGAAAGCAGGTAAGCACGGCACTGCTGGATAATGAGAAGCTAAGACAAGTGAGCAGACATGGACACAGAACCTTAGGTGTCGCTCACTTCAAGTAACCACATCGTATAACGAAAAGGTTACTAACCACAGTCTCAGTATCCAAGCAAGACAGGAACTGAGTTGCCCCATTCAGACAACTGCTACCCACTTCACGTGTGCGTGCGTGCGTGCGTTGGTGGCAGTGAAACCAAGAGCATCAAGCACCCTAGGTAAATGCTCCAGCACTGAGCTACATCCCCAGCCTCCGGCCCATTCTTACAGACCGAACAGGCAGGGCCTCATCCTGCCAGGGCTGCACAACACGGGACCTGTAAGCCCAAGGACAGGCACACATGCAGAACCTAAAACCAGGTCTTCAGGAAAGTCACAGACCTTCAACAGGTCTGGGAGCAGCTAGAGGTCAGCTCTCTGGAGGGCTTTCAAAAGTCCTTACCCTTGGAGGCAAAGCTTTGTGAAAAGAGTATAAACTGAGAAAAGGAATTAATAACTTGTGTCACAGAGAATTTCAAGTTGAGTTTACTGGATTTATCAAGATTGGTCTGGGGGCTGGAGCAGTGGCTCAGCGGTTACGGTGCTTGCCTGGCAGGCGTGAGGATGCAAGTTCAAACCCCAGCACCGACGTACACAATGAAGTGTCTGAGTAATGAAGGTTACTTGAAAAACTTAATAAAAATTGCTTCTTTCTCTCTCTCTTTCTGTCCCCTCTTTCTTAAAAAGAAAGATTGGTCTGCTCAGTACTCCCCAGCGCTGCGTACATTATAGAGCAACTATCCACCAATACGGTCTGGTTGGTAGGGTTGGTTTTATTTGAGGGCAAGGTACAGGGGAGGCCTGAAGGGGCAAGGAAGCAGCATGCAGGGCCACTGCTCAACTAGAGGCAAGACCAAGGGAATGGCTATAAACAGAAACGTGTCACTTAAAGTCTAGAAAATCATACTTCTCACCACTACATAACAAGATATTTTTTATGATCCAGAGAGGACAGGAAGGAGTACTAGGCCTTCCTATCTTTGTGAGGAAAGCAAAACAATAATGCAGATGCCAAGCTGGGAGTGGTGACACACACCTGCAATCCCAGCTGCTGGGGAAGCTGAGGCAGGAAGATCACTTGGGCCCTGGATTTCCAGACCAGAATGGGCAACACAGCAAAACCTCATCTCAAACAAACAAACAAAAAAAGATGCCTGAAAACTTTTGTGGTGCTGGGAAAGGAACCCAGGGCCTCACGCATGGGGGGCAAGCGCACTGCCACTGGGCCACACCCACAGCCTCTCAGTTTTGTTCTTTAGCTGAGGACTGAGCCCAGGGACTTTATCCCCTGAGTGTGAAGCTTCATCCTTGTTATTTTTATTTTGATGTACAGTCTGGCTAAGTTGCTTAGAGCCTTACTAATTGCTGAGGTTAGCTTCAAATTTACAATCCTCCTGCCTCAGTCTCCAGAGTAGCAGGGATTATAAGCGAGCACCACCATGCCCGGCTCCCTCACTCTTTTTTTTTTTTTTGGTCCCAAGGATTGAACCAGGGGTACTTCATCGCTGCACCACATCCCAAGCCCTTTTTTTTAAATTTTGAGACAGGTTCTCACTGAGTTGCTCTCCAAGTTGCTGAGGCTAGCCTTGAACTTCTAATCCTCCTGCCTCATTGTCCCAAGCTACTGGGAATACAAGTATAAGCCAACATACCTGGCTCCTCACTCTTATAATAAAGAGAAGCATTACTTGAAAGTGAGAGTCAAGTTCTAGAACAAAGAATAATGCAGGCTTATTTGCCTTCAGAATCTTTTGTTAATTTTTTTTAATTTTATTTTTGCCTTCAGAATCTTGTGCTTTGAGATTTTAATGTACAGACCAGGAAGCTTCCATTAAGGAATTTTGTGGAAAAGTAACAATCACTTAAAAACAAAACAACTGGGGCTGGAGCGGTGGCTCAGTGGTTTTGGCACTTGCCTGGCAAGCACGAGGACCCAGGTTCAAACCCCAGCACCACGTATACAACTAAGTGTTATGTTAGAGCAACTAAGGCCATGTGAAAAACTAAATAAAGTTGTTTCTCTCTTTTTCTGTCTCTCTCACTGTCCCTCTCTCTTTAAAAAACAAAAACAAAAACAACTCAGCAGGGTATTCCCCCAACACTAAAGTACATATTCTTCAAGACCCAGCTTCAGGGGCTGGAGCGGTGGCTCAGTGGTTCCAGCGCTTGCCTGGCATGCACAAGTACACGAGTTCAAACCCCAGCACCACATACACGATAACTGTTGGAACAACAAAAGCCACATGAAAAACTAAATAAAACTGATTCTCTCGGGGTTGGGGATTTAGCTCAGTGGCAGAGCACTTGCCTAGCATGCAAAAGGCCCCAAGTTCGGTCCTCAGCCCTTAAAAAAAAAAAAAAAAAAAAAAACTGATTCTCTCTTTCTGACAGTCCCTCTCTCTTTAAAAATAAAGAAGACCTAGCTTCAAGTGTCACAAAACCCATCCCTAAATCACTATCCACCCTCTTCCTTCTCTAAATACCTAGGGACCCTCTCAAATTCCCAGCCAGACAATTCTACTCAAATTATATACGATTTTGTGCTGCTTGCTAAAATTATATACAGTCTTGCTGGGCTTGCTAATTGCCTCATGTGTACAACTGACTTTTCTTTCCCAAATACAATATGTGAATTACTTAAGAACAAGGCTTTGTTTGATTCTTCAACTGCCTGCTCTCCCATCCTCAAGCCAGGGCTGAGCTTAGCCCCAGGAGACAGCTAACACTCTGGCCTGAGACACATCCCTCCCTGCAGAAGGGGCTAAGCACCACGTACGTGCCTTCAAACCACAGCCCCGTGCGCAGGGCTATGGGCAAGGGCTGGTACCCCAGTGCTTCTCCCACACTCTAAGACTATTATCTAGCTGGCCCCTGTCCACAGCAGCCGCAGGCTCTCCTCCCGCATTGCCTTGCATCCCCAACCCACCCCACAAGCCAGCCCTCCAAGTGCTCCTCAGCCTGACACCCTTCCGCTGCCATTCCCAAGAGGAAGAAGTTGTTCACACAAGACCGTGCAACTCGGCTGGTGCCCTCATTTAATCAGGCTGCTGCAAACGGTTGGCCAAAAGCAATAAGGGCATGACTGAGAGACTGTGGGAGTTTAATATAAAAAAATTAATAAAAAAGGGGGGGAAGGAGAAAGGGTCTACCTTTTAATAGGGCCCTAATTACCCAACTCACAGGATCAGCCCAAATGAGATGGGAGTTTATTTTGGGGTTTTTTTTTAATTATTGTTTTTTTATATATATATAAATTGCTGCTATGTGTTTTCTTTCCTCTGAGCAATTATGCAGCAAGTATGTAAAGAGGAGAAAAAATATTAATTAAATATAAGGTAATTGTAGAGTTGGCCTGGAGAGAATGAGTCTGAACTCTGGATGATCACAGGCTACTAGGGTTTGAAGACTGCTCAGGGCCTCCCAGAAAAGAAAGAAATAAAAATACAACCAACCAACGAGTAGATGCACAATACAGAAAAGAGCCATGCACAGAAATCTTAGCAGAGCAAAGGCCTGCAGGGCTCCCAATGCCCAGAAGTCAGTGAGGGTACCACTGCACAGGGCTCCCAAAGAATTCACCCAACCAGCCCCCAAAAGATGACTGGCCACTCTTGATGACAAACAGACAAATGTGAAGATCAAAATTCAAACTGAGACTCAAGAGGTAAAGGACTGAAGAGGTCTACTGTGCACATCCTGGACTTTAGTTTTAGACCCCAACTTCAGCTTGAGTGGCTGAGGCTGACCCCATGGGACACACAAGTTTCCCAGCTGAGAGGCTGCAAAGCCTTCTCTGCCTTTCACCCCAGGGAATAGCACAGGCAACACTAAAAGGGCAAAATGACGCCAGGCGTGGTGGCATACACCTGTGATCCTAGACTTGGGAGACTGAGGCAGGAGGATCACAAGTTCAAAGCCAGCCTCAGCAACTTAGTGAGACCCTGCCTCAAAATAAAATATAAAAAAAGGTCTGCAGCGGTGGCGGGGTGCTGGAGCAGTGGCTCAGCAGTTGGAGGGCTTGCCAGGCATGCATGAAGACCCAGGTTCAAACCTCAGCACCACATCCACAACTAAGTGTTGGAGAAACAAAGGCCAGATGAAAAAATAAAGTTGATTCTCTCTCTTACTCTAACCCTCTCTCTCTTAAAAAAAAAAAAAAAAAGGGGGGGGGGGGACTAGAGTTGTGACTCAGTGGCTAAGTGCCCCTGGGTTCAATCCCTGGTACTCAAAAAAGGAGGGGGGGATAAAATGAGGCCACTGTGGGAGTGCTGGAAGTGAGCCCATCGTTGGTGACATGAATGATGCTACTATTCTGAAACAGTCTCAGCCAGATCCATGTCACCCTCCACCTAGGAAGGCATCAAACACACTGAAGTCAGATCTGTTTATACCAGCGAAGGACCTCACAACATTTCCTCCCACTGCTGTCAGGAACAGAGTGAAGAAAGCAGGTGTAACTACAGGCACTGCTAAACCAAGGCCTGGGCAGCGTCCCCTGAGCTTGCTGTCACCACTCGGAGAGAAAAGGCCCCAAAAATTGAATCTAACATTGGCTCTTCCCTAAAGCTTATCTGGTTTGTACAGAACCAGTCCTACTACCCAGCCAACAGGATTTACCAGAGGCCATAAAATGCCAAACAGAATGAAAATGAGGCAGGCAAGCAGGAACTCTGGCTCAGACCACCAAGCAAAATCATCTTGTAAAGGAAATTTCCCTTAGTACTTAGGCCTCTATCAGCAGTCTAAAAAGATACTGTTGATAATGTCTGTCACAAACCTAATAACTGACCAGGAAAAACTGGAATTGCCTCCCTTACCTGTTCCTTAAAGGCCACCCAAGGTGTTTTCACCCCACGGAGCAGAGAATGGCTGTTTCATAGAACCCAGAAGCAAGCTGGCTGGGCCTAGCAGCCTTGCTCCAAAGCTGCCTTCCAGGTTTCAGGCCTCACTGTCAGTAACAAGCAAAGCAGTGCATGACCATGTAGGGTGGATGCTTTTAGTTCAAGAAAAGATCAGGCTTTAATAAGCAGTGATCCTGATCATCCCTATGTGCTAGAACACCAGCCAGAGGTCAGAGGTCACTCACAGAAAGTCTCCACGTAAACGTACTTTTGAAGGGACACTGCTGATGCAAAACTACAGGACTGTAAGGTCTCTTTAGACTCACGTGGTATTTAATTATTAGAAAATGATACTATATCTTGGGTACTTACCAAAGGCTCTCGAGGCACCACATTTTCACTTCCTGGAGTAGAGCCTGGCTGTAAAGAAGAACAGAAACAAAAATAAGATCACAGTGCCACCCAATGGACATCAAAAACCCAAAGGTGTTCTATTCTCAAGCAACACACACAAATGCATCTTTCTCATATTTCTCACTGGTTTTTCAAAACTTTAGAGTTTTGGGGCTGGAGCAGTGGCTCTGCGGTAGAGCGCTTGCCTGGCATGTGCGAAGACCCAGGTTCAAAGCCCAGCACCACGTACACAACTAAGTGACAGAAAAACACCAGATGAAAAAATAAATAAAATTTTAAAAAAACCTTTACTGTTTTACAGTTAGCTGTCTGTAAGAAGTAGTCCAACGAGTATGAATTAGCCAGGAAACAGATTATTACAAGATTTACTGTCACAGTCCTGAAGAACAAAGCTCGGCTTTGTGCAGGAGGGCTGAAGATCAGCTGCTGAGCAGGACAGGCTGAGGATGCCACAACATCCATGGAAAGAGCATGGACAGGAGAGGGTCAGATCTCTTTTTTGCCATCTCCCTGGCTCAGGCTAACTAGGAAGAACAAAAGTGGAACTCCACATGCAGCCACCAGGGGGCACCAATTGCCCACATGCAGTGTTTTCTCAGGACATCTATTTGGAGCCCAGAAGCTAATAAACTACCCTGGTTCTTATGTACTGCTTGTCACAAAGAACACCAGCCCCAGGCTTAAATCCTTTAAGGAAGCAAACTAGTGACAGGCTAACAAGTAAACAAACAACCTACAGACAGGCAGGCAGCACTGACCAACTCACCTCCCTCCAACCGTTTTCTTGTGGGGACCACCACCTCATCCTCAAAAGCAAAAACCCTCAACGCTCAATTAAGCCGGCCAAAATTTAGACAACAGAAGGGAGATAGAGGTAGAAAATTCTAAAGAAATTTACAAATCTACACAAGAATAAAACAAGCAGTTTGAATAAGCTACAATTAGTTTATTGTTCCTGTCAATTGCCATTTATCTGCAGGTAATATCCAGGAACGTGCAGCCAGCGTATGTGTTCAGGAGACTGCTTCCAGCCCCTACTCTCCTCCTAGCCAGTTTGGACAACCCATGCCAGCTTCCTAGGAGCAGGGAAGAAGGTGGGAGAGGATTCCACAGACTTCCTCATGCCCAGCTATCACCCTGACATGGTCCAGTGGCAAGGTCTCTGCTGGATGAAGGATCCTGTCCCTCCATGCAGAGTCCTATCCCCAAAAGCCTACTGTCCCAGGGCAAGGTCAGCCAGCACAGAACTCAGTCGAAGTGTGGGTCAGTCTGGAATCTGCACAAGCTTCCCTGCCTCGCCCTCCCCAGGGTGCCAGGCATCAATAAGCTCACATGGAGATCTCTAGGCCAAATTCCTCTGAGCGCTGCATTCCATGCCTTCCTGCTTCCCCTTGCACTTTCATGTTACACAGCAGACCCACGAGATCCTCCCTCTACCAGACATCCTATCCCATTTCAGTGTTGCCTGTCTGAGCAAAGGGCACAAGCTTCATCAAACTACACAGCTAGAATCCCAATGGCTTCCTCGAAGAGTCACTCCTCCTTCACTCCCCAGAGCTATCCCATGACCACATCCTGCTGATATTCCTTCCTAAGTACCCAGGGAACCAACCCCTCCACTTCTCATCATCTCTACTGCCATCACTTTGGTTCAAGCTTCAAAATCTCTCAATGCTGGAGCAGAGGCTCAGCAGTTGGAGTGCTTGCCTGGCATGCACGAGGACCCAGGTTCAAACCCCAGAATCACATACAAAGTATCGGGGAAACAAAGGCCAGACAGAAAAATAAATAAAATTGATTCCCTCTTTCTTTATTTTTCTCTCCCCTCCCTTCTTTAAAAACAAAAACAAAAACAAAATCTAACCTGGACCACTGCAACAGCCTTCTAATCAGCTCACTCACATCCATGCTGACTCTCTTCCAAAACACTTTCCACAATGCAGACCATCATTCCAGTGATAACTGGGCTGGGTGCAGAGGTACACACCTATAATCCCAGCCACTTGGAAGGCTGAGGCAGGAGAATCACAAGTTTGAGGCCAGCCTGGCCAACTCAGTGAGACCCTGTCTCAAAATAAAAAGGGTTGGGGATGCAACTCAGAGGTAGAACACCCCTGTGCTTAACCCATAGTACCAGAAAGAAAAAAAAAAAGTCAGATCATCTCATACCTTATTCACCCCAATAAGCAACAACATCTTTTTTTTTTCAAGCAAAAGAAAGAATCAATGTTGTTTATTTTTTCATCTGGTTTTTTGTTTTTTGACACTTAGTTGTGTATGTGGTGCTGGGGTTTGAACCTGTGTCTTCGCACATGCAGGCAGGTGCCATAACCACTAAGCCACTGCCTATGCTCCAACAATAACATCTTTTTTTCTTTCTTTCTTTCTTTTCTTTTTTTTTTTTTTTTTAAGAAAGAGGGGACAGGGGCTGGAGCGGTGGCTCAGCGGTTTCGGCGCTTGCCTGGCAAGCACAAGGACCCGGGTTCAAACCTCAGCACCACGTACACAACTGAGTGTTGGAGCAACTAAGGCCATGTGAAAAACTAAATAAAGTTGTTTCTCTCTTTCTCTGTCTCTCTCACTGTCTCTCTCTCTTTAAAAAAAAAAAAGAAAGAAAGAAAGAAAGAGGGGACAGAGAGAGAGAAAGAGAGAAGCAATTTTTATTTAGTATTTCATGTGACTTTCATTCCTCGGACACTTTATTGTGTACGTGGAGCTGGGGTTTGAACTCGTGTACTCATGCATGCCAGGCAAGCGCCATAACCACTGAGCCACCGCTCCAGCACCCAGCAATAACATCTTTAATAGCTCAGCAGTATCACACTTGCCTGGCATGTGCAAAGACTTGAGTTCAAACCCCAGCACCTCATACACAACTGATGTCAGAAAAACAAATCCGGATGAAAAATTAAATAACATTCATTCTCTGTCTCCCCCTCTCACTATTTTTTCTCTCTCTAAAAAAAAAAAAAACTCATGGGCAGAAACTTTGCTTATCACTGTATCCCTAGGGCCTAGGAGAGTGCCAGGCACAGATTAGGACTTCAACAGATATTGGTTCAGGGCTGGGGATATAGCTCAGACACAGAGCACTTTCCAAAAACAAAACAACAGATATTTGTTGAGTGAATGAATATACAACGAAGAACAGAACAAGGGTTCTAATCCCTCCTTCAATCCATCACAAAGTGCTAACATCTATTTATTAGCTCTTCCTTCATTTAATTCTCACAATAAATTCACAAAATTTTTGCTGATAAGGAAACAGGCAAGGGAGGTCAAATAATTTGCCCATGATGACTCAGCCAGTAACTGGTACATTTTGAACATTTCTACTTAATAATCAAATTTTGTTTAGATCATATTTTATTAAGCCACAACCTTAGAGCTACCCCATAAATAATAATGTAGGTTATCAGATAGGACAAAAAAAACCAACTTTCCTCTTTGGAAAATCTCACGCTGACTTAACCGAAAGCTGCCTTCCTGAGATACAAAACATCACTGTGAATCACTGTCACCAAGGATCTTCCCCTAAAATCAGTCTGGCTTGGGATGGAGAAGTAGTTCAGTGGTAGACTGTTCATCTAACAGTCACAATGCCTGGCTTCCACCCTCCATCAGCACACACCAAAAGAAACAAAAGATGTTCACCTCTTCAATAGTTAATATTTGAATATTTGCCAAATGGAAAACTTCAACAATATATAGTGCCAACTGTCTCTTTCATCATTTACCCTTTAGCACATTTTCAACTGTGAGCTATGTAAATGTACTGTTTAAATTTAAAATATTAGAAATAAAAAAGAAAGCTTCCTTCTCATTCCAACCCTAGGGGACCACCACCAACACAGGCTCCTTATCCATTCTTTCAAGGGCATACAAAGTGTGGGAAAGCACTTCTCTGTGTGTGGATCCCCACCAGGGAAGGAACTCTACCCAGTAATGCCCTCCAAAGGCCTCACATCTTGGCTTTCCCGTCTTCTGCATCTGAGCATATCAAAGCCAGCCCTCCAAGCTTCACGTCAGGATTGCTAAAGAGGAGACAGACACTTCCCCAAGCTGCATTCCAAGCCACATGTTGTTCCAGGACAATTAGACAACATCAGTGAACTAAGGGCTTTGCACTGATCTGGGAATTGCCCAACACCGATTATATTCTAGTTGATTCCCTAACTCATGATGAAATTTCTGTCGTCCAAAAAGGGCCATCACCCATTTCCTGTCCAGTGTCCTTTAGAAAATGGTTTCTTGATGACCAAGTCCAAAATAGCCTCCACCCTCACTTCCTTGGGAATACCTTTGGATATTCTTTGTTGGGTAGCTACTTTGACTTCTCTCTTCCACTAGGTATTAAGTTTCTTCGAGAAAGACACTTTACCATCTTATTAAAGTCTGTATCTTCAGCACCCACACTATCAATGGTATTCAATAAATATGGGCATTATCAGAATTTCTTAAACAATTAAAACAAAGGAAACAGATGATACACATATGCCCAAAGAAAGCAACTACAGGACCAGGGCAGTCCTTGCCTATAACCTAATCCAGATGAGGCCTACTCGTAATGTAATGCTGTGGCCAGATAATTCTCAACCACTGGGCATATCATTCTCATGGGACATTTGGAAACACATGGAGCTGTTTCTGACTGCTGCCATGACTCAGGGGTCCCCCTGGCATCTAGAGGAAAGAAGCTAAATGCACCCAATAAAGACCTGTTCCATCCCAAACACCCAGAGGACTCCTCCGAGGAGACTCCTGATCACAGAAGGACAGACTTCCAGCACATGCACAACTCCAGGCACGCCCTGAAAGATGGACAAGCTGCTGAGTAGCTGACTGCTGTGTGGGGCTTGATGCCCAAGCTCAGCTGGTCCACTAGTCTGGCAAGTCCAGGCTTTATGAGAGCCTAACATTTTTTCCCATACCTACCCTTACATCTCCCTCTTTAGGTGGTCAAGTCCATTATCTGGTTTTAGATGGATCCTTGCAAATTAAATTCCAACTTGATCCTGGATATATCACAAGATAATCCATGACTTAAAAAAAAAAAAAAAAGAAAGAAAGAAAAAAGTAAGGTTTAAAAGCCACCAAGTGAGGTCTATTGCAAAGATATAAGAAGGAAACTCCGAGACCATCTTTATTCCAGATCTTTAGGGACCAGAATGGGGGGCAGCAGGAAGGGAAAAAGCAAAAGATTAAGACCACTTAAAAAAATTAAAAAGAGTCAGACAAACAAGAAAAAGACCAAGAAGCAGAAAGAGAAATGCTTTTATTTTGACAGAGACAAAGGTGCCCTCACTTCTGCTGCAGAGGCACGGACCTTACCCAACTGGGCGGCCTGCCCAGGTGCCAACCTCACTGCAGAGCAAAGAGCAACCTCACATGCAGCGCACGCGCTGGAGCAATGGGAAAAGCTGCAGGTCCAGCAGTACTCACCCTACCTCCACTCAGTCCCTCCACTAAGTGACTGCCACTCCGGATGTCCTGGGAGAGTAAGAACAATGGAAATACTACAGCCACCTCACATGCAGAGCTGGTGGATATAGTAAAAATTATAGCATGCCACTACTGCACTCGAAATCAACTGAGGAGTAATGGGAACTAGATTTGCCCTCCCACTGTGAGCAGTGAGAAAACTCAACAACTGAAAACCACTGCTGTAGACTTCGGACATCAGGCAGCAAAGGACTGTGACCCCCGACAGAACAGAACAAATGATCTGAGCCCTAAAACCACACGGGCTTTCTACCAGGAGGCATTTCAGACTAAGGAGAGGCAGGGGGGTACCCTGCAGGGTATGGTAGTTGCGCTGAGTGAAGAAGTCAGAGATGTGACTGAGTCCAGGGAGACGAAGGCAGAACAGAGTTCCAGAGAGGAAAGAGCCACAAGGAAAGACAGCTTCAGAAATCTGCATGGAGTTCCCTCCAGGCTTCACTGAATATTAAAACTTGGGGGCTGGAGCAGTGGCTCAGCAGTTACAGCGCTTGCCTGGCATGCACAGAACACAGGTTTCAACCTCAGCACAACATATATAACAGCGTGCCAGAGCAACGAAAGCCACATGGAAAACTAAATAAAATTGACTCTCTCGCTATCCCTCTTAAAAATAAAAAAAATAAAAAAATAAAAACTTGGGCATGCGAAGGGTGAAACCTCATGAAGGTAAAAAAAGAGAGACAAGGAAGCTATTAGCTCCAGAGTTCTCAGAAGTTCCACAGCAAGAGTGCAATGTCCTCTGCTCATTCAGGGCTTTTGGTTAGAGACCTGGAAGGTCTCCCATTGGATACAGGAGCAGATTATCCCAGCAGCAAAGATTAGAGACCCACCCAAGCAAAGGACAAATAACTACCCGCCAAAACAAAGCCCAACCTTCTTTCAAGACCACAAAATCCAGACCCTCCATGTAAAATTCACAACATCTAGCATTCAATCAAAATTGTCAACACATGTCAAGAAACAGGAAAATGTAACCAACAATATCAAAAACAAATGAGATAACTAGCAGACAAGAACACTAAGACAGAAGTTATAACTATATTCAAGTACTTAGAGGAAAACACAATAGTAGTAAGAAAAGAAATGCGAGGTATAAAAAAAACTTCTAGCATGAAAAATACAACTAGAATAAAAATTTCACCGAATGGGAGCAGCAGATTGCTGCAGAAGAAAAGGTTAATGCACATAAAGACAGCAAAAGCAGCTGACCAAAATGAAGGGAGGGAGAGAAATCAGAAGCTCACTCTGTGCTGGCGCACACCTGTAATCCCAGCTACTTGGGAGACTGAGGCAGGAGGATGACAAGTTTGAGGCCAGTCTAAGACATTTAGCAAGACCTTGTCTCAAAATAAAAAGGAAAGGGCTGGAGCAGTGGCTCGGTGGTTGCAGCGCTTGCCTGGCATGCGCAAGTACATGGGTTCAAACCCCAGCACCACGTACACGACGAAGTCTCAGAACAATGAAAGCCATGTGAAAAACTAAATAAAAATTGATTCTCTCTGTCTCTCTCACTGTCCCCTCTTTCTTAAAAAATAAAAATAAAAAATAAAAAAATAAAAAGTAAAAAGGGCTGGAGATATAGCTCAGTGGTTGAGTGCTTGTCTAGCATATACTGGACTGTGGGTTCAATTCCCAGTATCTCAAAAAAACAAAAACAAGATAATCAGAGCCTCTGTGGTCTATCAAGCAGTATAATACACATTTAATTAGAGGCCCAGAAATTAGGAATAAGACAGGAAAAATATTGAAGAAATAATAGCTGGCCAAGCGTGGTGGTACACACCTGTAATTCCAGCAACTTGGGAGGCTAAGGCAAGAGAACCTCAAGTTCGAAACTAGCCTCAGCAACTCAGCGAGACCCTAAGCAACTCAGTGAGACCCTGTCTCAAAACAAAAAATAAAGAAGGCGGGGAAATATGCCTCAGTGGTAAAGTACCCCAGTGTTTAAAAAAAAAAAAAAAGATTCCAAATATAATGAAAAACTATAGACTCACGGATTCAAACGGCCCCCAAATGCCAACCTTAGTAAATGCAAGAGCACACTAAGGCACCCAGGCGTGATGGCACACACCTGCAATCCCAGAGGCTTGAGAGGCTGAGGCAGGAGGATTCCAAGTTTGAGGCCAGCCTCAGCAACTCATCAAGGCTCTAAGCAACTTAGTGAGACCCTGTCTCAAAATAAAAAATAAAAAGACATGGGGATGTGGCTCTGTGGTAAAGCGATCCTGGGTACAATCCCCAGTTCCAAAAAAATACAAATAAAAAAAGCACTAAGGCAAATGATAATCAAATGTCTCAAAATTCATGAAAAGAGAAAATCTTATAAGCAGCCAGGAAAAAAGAAAGCATTGCCTAAAATTGATGAAAGTTAACAATGACTGCAGGGGCTGGAGCTGTGGCTGAAGGGTTAAAGCACTTGCCTGGCACGTGCGAGGACCCGGGTTCGAACCCCAGCACCACATACACAACGAAGTGTTGGAGAAACAAAAACCAGATGAAAACAATAAGTTCTCTCTCAAAAAAAAAAAAAAAGCAGCAGCAAGTAGGGGCTGGAGAAATAGCTCAGCAGCAGTGCGCCTGCCAAGCATGCATGGGGCCCTGGGTTCCACCCCCAACACCACCGAAACACAAAGAGAAGAGCAGCAGCTGTGCAAGCCCAGACTCCAGGAGGTAAAGTCTTCCTCAGGGAGGAAAAGAGACACAGGAGAGCAGCACAGGGCTGGTCTGAGAGCCATTGATTCAACCAGACTTCAAAGCTACATGAGATCTAAAACTGCCCTAACAAAGGGAATGCACCCTCACAAACAATGTCCTAACCGTCAATGTCCTAACCGTCTTACCAAGAACCTAGTTAAGTAACCAGTGTTATTAAAAAAAAAGAATTTTAAGCAGATGGAAAACAAATACCAGATGGAAACTTGGATCTACCCAGATGAAGAATGCCAGAAATTATAAATATTTCGTAAATGTAAAAGATATTTAGAATGTACTGTCAGGAGCCAGGCACAGTTGTGCACCCCTATAATTCCAGCAATTTAGAAGGCTGAATCATGACAATCTCAAGTTCAAGGTCAGCCTTGACAACTTAGTGCAACCCTGAATCAAAATAAAAATATTTAAAAAGGGCTGTGGATACAGCTCAGTGGCAAAACACCCCTGAGTTCAATCCCCAGCACAGAAAAAAAAAAAAAACTATGTACTATTGATTTTATGACACATGCAGGTAAATCAATGATATTAATAGTACAACAGATGAGAGAGGGTGGGGAAATGGAAGCACACCTTTAAATTACATTGTTTGTAAGGTCACTGAAAGAAGGCTCTGATAACATAAAGTTGTGCACACTATAAGCCTTGGAGCAATCATTAATTTAGAAAACAAGCAGTAGTATAGACAAACCAAAAGTCTGAATAAAATGAAATCCTAAGCTTGGGCTGAAGCAGTGGCTCAGCGGTTACAGGACTTGCCTGGCACGTGCAAGTATGCCAGTTTGAACCCCAGCACCACATACACAACGAAGTGTCACAGCAACAATAAAACTGATTCTTTCTCTCTGTCATTCTCTCTTTAAAAAAAAAAAAAATATATGAAATCCTAAACTGGGTGCAGAGGTACACACCTGTAATCCCACCGACTCAGGAGGTTGAGGCAGGAGGATTGCAAGGTCAAAGCCAGCCTCATCAACTTAGCAAGACCCTAAGCAACTTAGCAAGACCCTGTCACAAAATAAAATATAAAAATGGATGGGGATGTGACTCAGTGGTTAAGCGCCCCTGGGTTCAATCCCCAGTGCCAAAAAAAAATAAACAAACATATAAAACAATATGCAAAAAGAAGAATTATATTGTGATCAAGTGAAATTTATCCAATGAATACAAGACTACTTTAAGAACTGAAAAATCAATCATAAATCACCATATTAACAGAATAAAAGAGGAAAATTCAATAGATACCAGAAATGCACAGGACACCATTCAAAACACAGAGGATTTTTTAAAAAGCAAAAAGCAAGGGCCAGGGCACACAATTGCAGTCCAGCTACTTAGGAAGCTGAGGCAGAAGGATCAACTGAGGGTGTTAGAGGCCAACCTGAACAACAGAACCAGATCATCTCTCTTTAAAAAAAAAAATGAGGGGAAAAACAACAACAACAACAAACTGGGGATGTAGCTCAGAGGTAGAGCACTTGCTTTAGCATGTATGAGGTCCTGGATTCAATCCCGAGCACTGCTAAACATTAAAAAAAAAACAAAAAACTACTCAGCGACCTGAAATTAAAAGTTGAATTTCCTCAACTTGATAAAGGACACCTACCAAAAAGCTACAGCTAACATCACACTGAAGTGTGGAAGACTAAATGTAGACCAGAAACAAGGCAAAAATGTCCACTGTCACTATTCTTATTAACATTATACTGGAAGTTCTAGATGGCACAATAAAGCATGAAAAATACAAGGAGCTGGGTGCACAGCTCTTCAGGAGGCTGAGGCAGACGGATCACCTGAGCCCAAGAACATAAAGCCGACCTGGGCAACACAGCAGAAACTCATCTCAAGAAAAGGGACGGAGGGCTGGAGTGCGGCTCAGCAGTTACAGCGCAGGTTCAGACTCCAGCACTACAGACACAACCAAGTGTCAGAGCAACAGAAGTCACATGAAAAACTAAATAAAATTGATTTTCTCTTTCTCTCACTGTTCCTCTCTTTAAAAAAAAAAGTATATCTTTTTAAAAAAAGGAAAAGAAGAAAAGGGAGGAGGAAGAAAGAAGGAAGAAGAAGAAAAGTGAAAAATATATAAATTGGAAGGCAAAAGATAAAGCAGTCCTAGCTCAGTGTTAACACACCTGTAATCCCAGCAACTCAAAAGACTAGGGTAGAAGGACTACAAGGTCAAGGCCAGCCTCAGCAACTTAGCTTTCTAAGTTTCCTTGTTTCAAAATAAAAAGCAAGAAGGGCTTGGATGTGGCTCAGTGTTAAATTTCAATCCCTGGTACCCACCCACCCCCAAAAAAAGAAAAAGAAAATAAATTAAGGAATATAGCAAAAAGCTACTAAAATTAAAAGTGATTTAGGGGCTGGAGCAGTGGCTAGGTGGTTATGGTGTTTGCCTGGCATGTGCAAGTACGTGAGTTCGAACCCCAGCACAACCAAGGTCTTGGAGCAACGAAAGCCACATGAAAAACTAAATAAAAATTGTTTCTGATATCTCACTGTCCACCTGTCTAAAAAAAATGAAATTAATACAACTCATAAATACAATAGCATCCCCAAAATATGAAATATGTATACAGAAACTTAGTAGAATGTGTCCATTCTACTTTTGTCAGTAAAGTCCATGAAGATCTAAATAACAGACGTACACCACATTAATGAATGGGAAGTTGGGTTTGTTTTGTTTTGTTTTTGGCAGTACTGAGAGTTTTACTCAGGGACACTCTATCTCCAAGCTACATCCTCAGTGCTTTTTATTTTTTATTTCGGGACTGGGTTTCGCTAAGTTGCCCAGGCCAGCTCTGAACTTGTGTTCCTTCTTCCTCAGCCTCCAAGTAGCTGGGATTACAGATGCGCACCAACATGCCCACCATGGGAAGCTCAATGTTAAGATGTCCGTTTCTCCCAAATCAGTTTGTGGATTCCACACAATCCCAATAAAAAGTCTCAATAAGGGGCTGGAGTGGTGGCGCAGTGGTTATGGTGTTGCCTGACACTTACAAGGACCCAGGTACGAACCCCAGTGCCACATGCACAGCCAAGTGTCAAAGAAACAAAGGCCAGATGAAAAATTAAAGGTGATTCTCTATTTCTCTCTCTCTACCCTCTAAAAAAAAAAAAAAAAAAGATTCACAGTCGAGGTAGAGCAGTGGCTCAGTGGTTGGAGCATTTGCCTGGCATGCGCAAAGACCTGGGCTGGAACCCCAGCACCACATACACAATTAATGTTGGAGAAACAGGCCAGATGAAAAAAATAAATAAAAGTGATTCATTCTATTTTTTTTTTCAGGGCTGAGGACCGAACTCAGGGCCTTACGTGTGTGCTAGGCAAGCACTCTGCCATTGAGCTAAATCCCTAACCCCTCTCTCTCTATTTTTTAAAGAGAAATGGACAGTAGAGAGAGAAAGAGAAAAACAATTTTTATTTTCCCTGTGGCTTTCGTTGCTCTGAGACCTCGTTGTGTATGTGGTGCACAACTCATGTACTCACGCATGCCAGGCAAGCGTCATAACCACTGAACCACTACTCCAGCCCTCTCTCTCTCTTTAAAAAAAAAAAAAAGATTCACAGTAGTCTCATAGTCTCAAACTAACACCATGCTCATGCTTGTGAGGAACAGACTCTAAAAGTGCCTCCATCCCCACCTCCTAGTATTCATGCCGTATGCCTTTCATACCCAGTGGTGCTGGCTTCTGGCCAAGAGCATTCAGCAAAGGTGACAGGATGCATGTAATTACATTAATGTAGGTATGATACATGATTATAATGCCCATTTTGCTAAGAGATTCTCTCCCTTGCTGGCTTTGTGGTCATGCTAGGAAGACCCAAGTAGGGGAAAAAATTAAAAAGGACGGTGACCCTTGGCTGACTATCAGTATCAAGCTGAGGTTCCAGTCTCACAATCCACAACGAACTGAATTCCAGGAATTCAGTGAGGAAGCTGATCATTCGTCAGCCGAGGCTTGAATGAGACCACAGCACCAACAGACCCTTTACTGCAGCCTGATGAGATTCAGCTAAGCTGTGTCCTAATGATCCACAGAGACTGTGACATAACTAACAGGTGTTTTAAACAGGCAAATTTGTGGCAGTACTGTCATGCAGCAATGGAAGACTAACAATCCAAACACCCATTAACTGGTAAATAGATGGACAAATTGGGAAATATCCACACATTGGAGTACTACTAGGTAAAAAAGAAGCAATGAATTCCTGACATGCACAACATCATCGATCAATTTGACAGACATTATTCTGAGCAAAAGAAGAAAGATAAAAGAACACCATACATATTAATTCATTCATATGAAACTCTAGGAAAGACAACCATAATTTACAGTGATAGAAAGCAGTTCAGAGTTGGATGGCTAGAGATGTAGCTCAGTGGTACAATAGATGGTTAGTTCAAGTCCAGTCTGGGCAATCTAGCAAGACTCTGTCTCAAAAAAATGAAAAAATAAAAAGGGCTGGTGCAATAGAGTACTTGCCTAATACATGCAGGGCTCTGGTTTGAGCCCCCAAATCACAAAAATACAAAGGAAAAAGAAAGCAGTTCATATTTCCTGCTGCCAAAGGTAGGGATTCACTGGGAAGGAGCACAGGGAACACTCACATTGTTTTGACCTTGATTGTGGTGGTGGTTACACAGATACAATATAATTTGTCAAAACTCATTAAACTGACTAACACACTAATTAGAATCCCTCAGTAAAGCTTAGGCCACGAGGATTTTGTCACTCAATGAGACAATAAATTTAAGACATTAAAAATATTAGCAAAATTGCAAGGAAAGTGATTACTTTAAAAAATTATTTCCACAATGGAGAAATCTGATAGTCATCACCTTAACCAAATGATCAAATCTATCCCCAACAAAGGGACAAACTGCCACCACATGCCTTTGGATGCAATTCGCTGAAAAGGACACAACGTTATTTATGTGATATTCTTGTAAAAAATGTTTAACCTGGATCATAACATGAATAAACAAATCAGACAAATCAAGATCATGGAATGCTCTACGAAACAAATAGCCCAGGCTCTCCAAGCCCATGAATATCTTTAAAAAAAAAAAAATAGACACATGAACTGCCCAGAAGTGCATACACATCGTCACAAAAGGTCATGCACAAGTACTTTCACAAGCTGTGTGCAGTGGTACACACCTATAATCCCAGCAATTTGAGAGACTAAGAGAGAAGAACACCAAGTTCAAGGCCAGCCTCTGCAACAGTGGTAAACAGCCCCTAAATTCAATCCAAATATCATGAAGGAAAGGAAGAAAAAAGAAAGTAAGTTAGTTATAATGGCCTGGGGATGTAGTTGTACAACATCCCTAGATTAAATCCCCAGTACCCCCAAAAAAAGCTACATCTCTAGCCTGATAGATGATATAAATCACCCAAATGCGTTGATGTGATGAAGTCACCAACCTGTAAAACAGCAGTCGAAATGTTGCTTTTTTTTTCTAGAACCATTCGAGATTTAAGGTGAACTAAAGAGACAAATCAATGCAATCCCTGTTTCCTGACTGGACCCTAATTTTTTTTTAATTAGGCAAATTAAATATATTAATTTACTATGAATATATTAAATAACAACATTTTATCATTACTAAATTTCTTGTGTGACAATGGTATGGTAGTTACATAGGGGAAAAAAACCTTACTGGGGTTCAAACTCCAGCACCACATATACAACTAAGTGTTTGAGAAATAAAACCAGATGAATAAATAAATGTATTTATTTTCTTCTCTCTCCCTCTCTCACTTTAAATAAAATAAAAAGCTGAATAGGAAAATACCTTGTCTGAACAGCTGTAATCCAAGAGTTCAGGGCTGGAGCAGTGGCTTAGCAGTTACAACACTTGCCTAACATGCACGAGGACCAGAGTTTGAACCCCAGCAATACACACGCACAACCAAGAGTCAGAAAAACAAAAACCAGAATAAAAATAAATAAATAAGGAGATGGAGTGGTGGCTCAGTGATTACGGTATTTGCCTGCATGCAGGAGGACCTGGGTTCAAACCCAGCAACACACACACAACTGTCAGAGAAACAAAAGCCAGATAAAAAACTAAATAAAATTGATTCTGTCTCTCTCACTCTTCTCACCCTTTAAAAAGTAAATAAATAATAAAATTGATTCTCTCTCCTACTCCTTTTTTAAGAGGGGGACAGTGAGAGACAAAAAGAGGATCATTTTATTTAGTTTTTCATGTGGCTTTTGTTGATCCGACACTTCATTGTGTACATGGTGCTGGGGTTCAAACCTCCCGCAGGCCAGGCAAGTGCAGTAATCACCAAGCCACCAAGCCACCGCTCCAGCCACCCTCCCTCTTTTTTTTTTTTTTTAAAAGAGAGAGGGACAGTGAGAGAGTGAGAGAGAGAGAGAGAAAGAGAGAGACGGAGACAGAATCAATTTTTATTTAGTTTTTCATGTGGCTTTTGTTGCTCCAAAACTTAGTTGTGTACATGGCATGGGTGCTGGAGTTTGAGCCTTTGAGCCTGTGTACTAGCGAATGCTGGGCAAGTGCCATAACAGGGAGCCACCATTCCAGCCCCACCCTCCCTCTCAAAAAAAAAAAAAGTTCAGCAGACTTCCAAAACTACACACAGAAGCTTAGAGGACAATTACACCCACAAAGCATTACTATGCATGGGGCACTCTTCATATCCTTGATTTCAGTCAACCCTTGCAGCAGCCTTTGAGGTAATATTACTACTCTCATTTTAACTCATGCTGAGAAAGGTACAGTGACCCACTTGGGAGGCTGAAGCAGAAGGATAGCCAAGTTTGGGGCAAGCCTGGGCTCCATAGCAAGACTCCACCTCAAAAATAGATAGATGATAGATAGATAAGTAGATAGGTAGGTGGGTGGGTGGCATGCCAGCAGGGATAGTGACACACACCTATAATCTCAGTAGTCTGGCGGGCTAAGTCAGGAGAAATTCAAGTTTGAGGCCAGCCAGGGTAACTTAGCAAGACCCTGTCAATAAAATAAAATAAAAGGGCTGTGGGGGTGGCTCAGTGGTAGAGCACTTACCTAGCATGCCAGGATCCCTGGGTTCAATCTCCAGTATGAGAAGAGAGGAAAGGGCATACGGATGGATGAAAGCACCAAATTCAATGGTTGAGTGCTAGAACTCCAACCAAAATATGTCAAGTGCACCAAGTAACCTTTGCCATGCCTTCAATAGGCTCCTCCTGCTTCCTGCATCTGTCCTCTCAATCCAAAATGTCAAATGGTCAGTGAACCACTAAGATCTGAAATCTATGCAATGATCCACAATAGTCAATGCATCTTAGGTAATCAGATTGAACAATGCCTCTGCTATGCACAGAAAACAAAGAAGCTAGAGTAGAGCAGTAGGGATAACATTTCCCCTTCCTATAGTGCACAACATGTATAGACTGGAAGGGACATTGATAAGAGATTAGCCATGCAAAACAATAACGTAGGGAAAACAGAAGGATGTGAAACAATACACTGAATTCCAACAAACTGTCTTAAGGGGCTGGAGAGGTGGCTCTGCGGTACAGTGCTTGCCTGGCATGCTCCAAGACCCATGTTCGATCCCAGTACCACATACACAAACAAATGAAGAAAAAACAAAAACCAGATTTTTAAAAATTAGCTCAAAATTAAATCTTTCTCTCTGTCTTAAAAAAAAAAAAAACTGTCTTAAGGATAGACTAAAAAGATTAGATTTTAGTCACCAAGGAAGCTAGCATAAAGACCATGATTGAGGGCTTTCTTTTAAATTTCAAGGAAAATACTTCAGGACAGAGAGAAGAACAACTGCATAGAATAGCAGTCAACATAAAGAATCATACCCCAGAAAAATGCTGTAACAGGGCTTGAGGAAAGGTTTTCATCCCTCTGTGAGTGAAATCTAGAACATATTAAGTGGAATAATAAAAACATACAATATAATATACTGTGTCAGGTATTGCTCTAAGCACTTTCACACACATTAATCCATTTAATCCGTGAGCAACCCCACAGGACAGGTACTGGTATTATTCCTATTTTACAGACAAAGAAATTGAGGCTAGAAAAGTAACCTATCACTGGGCATGGTGGCACGAACCTGTAACCCCAGCAGCTGGGGAGGCTGAGACAGGTGAGCTTCAAGTTCAAGGACAGTCTCAGCAACTTAGCAAGGCCCTGAGAAACTTCGTGAGACCCTGTCTCAAAAATTTTAAATTAAAAAAAAAAAAAAGCAACTAAAAGGGGTGGGGATATAGCTCAGTAGGAAAGTGCCTCTGAGTTAAATCTCCAGAACACAAGAAAAAGTATCCTACTCAAATACACAGCTGGTACATATGGGGCTAGGACTCAGCAAGAGGGGCTGGCTTCAGAGCCTATGCTTATATCGATCACTCATCTCTCAAGAAAAGAGCGGATTATTATTTGCCCATCATCTTTTCGAAACCAGAGATTGATGCCACAAGGTCAACTAACAAACTTTCTACCAGAGGTAGAATGCTGGCTTGGTCCCCAGATCTAACTCTGTGCTAAATTTTTCTCACACACAAACCACCTTTGGGTGAGGTATCCAAACAGTCCTTTCAATCCTGTTCTGTTCAGACTGGAGAAGTGGGAAATAGGATGGATCAGGATTTGAAAATGAAACAACAGGCAAGTGCTAGAGAGCTGGCTCACTTAAACAGTGTGCACTTGCAACTTCTTGATAGTGACAGTCTGGCAAGAAGAGTTCAAGCTTTTCCTCAGGCTGCTCGCATGTTCTGACGCAATCACATCTCTATCAGCTTTGAATAGGAGGGCAAAGGAGAGACAGAGCTGAAAACCAAACAAGTGCTGGCCAAGCCCCCTGAAAAAACCTTGGATCCTTTTCCACCTGCTGCACAGAGGGCAATTTCCAGAACCAAAGAAATCCTTGAGCACACAACACCTCCAAGTGGCAAGACTTTTAGTACTCTTCCCAGGACTGGTAAATTAAATGGCCTAGAGAAATCAGAAACTTAGGGTACCCTCAATCTCAGCCTATGGGATTCCTAACACATAAGAGTTCAGAGAAACCCAGACCCTGAGCATCCTGGACATTTCAGCCAACAAGTAGCATGGGCAAGAAAGAACAACCCAACCCCTCTTCTCAGACACACCCCAAACTCCAGAATCTCTAACAATGAAAAGGCGGAACAGTCCTAGTTGTTTCCCAAGTTTTACAACCCAGAGTCTTCTTCGTGAATCACTTAAACTACTGAGAGAGGCTGGTCTGAGGAACACGTTCAGGTATCTACTCCCTTAAGTGCCATTCTTCCAATAGGTTTACCGTGAAGTGAAATGCTTGAAAACTTCTCCCCTCCCGGGGCCTCAAGCATGCTAGGCACTCTACCACTGGGCTACATTTTTATTTTGAGAAAGGGTCTGGCTGTTGCTCAGGCTGGCCTCAAACTTGCCATCCTCTAGCCTCAAACCCCCAGTAGGTGGGATTATAGGCGTGCCCAACCCTTAAACCATGTGCTGAAAACCTTTAAAGGTGCCTCAAGGGTGCTGGAGCGATGGCTCAGCAGTTAGGGCGCTTGACTGGCATACACGAGGACGCGGGTTCGAACCCCAGCACCAAATAAAATTGATTCTTTCTCTTTCTCCCACTGTCCCTCTCTCTTATTTAAATTTTTTTTAAAAAGTGCTTCAAGGAGGTGAGAGATGAGTGTGATGAGTGAAGACTGAGGCTGAAAACCATTTTTTCTTTCCAGGTCTAAGCCTAACTAAATTTAAACCTGGATGGGCTGACTAGTGAAGTCACACACACCTAGATTCCAATCCAGGTTCAAATGGGCACATGACTTGGGGCATGTAACACTTCTGCGAAATGGGGGTTAATAAACAGCCTATGCTTCGTAAGGGCAGCAGACAGAACTCAACCAGGTAAAGAACGCAACAGAGATCGCACACACGCAGTAAATGTACGGTCTCGCCGCCCCTCCCTCCGGCTCTCTCCACCCGTGGACTCTAAACCCCTTCTCTCCGCTGCCCGACAGGGGTCCAGGCCTCAACGCTGGACCTCGAGGTGCCCTTACGGGATTGGGATTTGGCTGCATCCGTAGGTGCAGAGCTAGAGCGGGACGCGGGCCGAGAAAACCAACCCCAGAGCAGCGAGGCTGCACCCTCAGCCAGAGCGTGGCGGCGGGTTGTTTACAGTACGTCCCCCTCCTACGCACGCACCCGGAGGGTCCAAGTTGCGTTTCCCACCCTCCAACGCGGCGAGGGACGCGCCAAGGAGCCCAGAGGCGAAGCGGCCCCCGGGCGCCCCGCGGCAGCCAGGCCCCTCGGCGGGACGCAGCCAGCACGGCCGCGCCTCCTGCCGCCCGAGGCGGGGGACCTCGCGAGGGTCCCGCCGCCCTCCCCGCCAGACTCAAGTGGGCCCGGAGGGGCGGGCAGGCGAGGTGCGGGGCCCGGCGGAGCCCCCGAGCCCGGCCCGCGGAGGTGGTCAACGAGGGGTCAGCGGGGCAGGGGCCGCGCGGGGAGGACCCGGAGAGGGGCGGGGCCCGCGAGGGGGCGAGGAGCGGGGTCGGGGCTCCGGAGACTCGGGGTGCCCCCGGCTCCCGGCCGCGCGCCGAGCGCCCCCTCGCCCGGGGTCCCCGCCCTCGCAGCGGGGCAGTCCCACTCCCCTCTCACCTGGCTCGGCTGCTCAGCCTGCTCCGAGGACGCCATCTTTCGCAGGCCTGACTAATCTATCGCCGTCGGGCGAGCTTTCTCCCAAGCGCCCTCGGGCCCAGGCAGGAGTAGCAGGAACCGAGCTCGTCGATGGGGGCCGGCTGGGGCCGAGCGCAGAGCCGGGCGAGCGCCTCCTCGCCCGGTTCTTTTGCGCTCTCTGCTCTGCAGGACGGATGGGATATAAGTGCGTTACTATGCTTGCATTAAATCTCTGCCCGTCCTCACGGTGCCGTGGGCGCATTTAGGGACTCGCTAAATATTTGGTAAATGAACGAACGTGAAGAAACTTGGAAATTAATTTTTAACCATTCAGTCCAGTGCTATTCATTGAGTTCCTATTATTGGCCAAGAAGTTTGGTAAAAGCCCCAAATGCAAAGATCCAAGATCCAGCTCCTGGTCCCTAGCGCAGGACACATGCACACAATTACAGCGTTGTTGGATGGAATTCTCATAAGTGCCCAGGTCTCTTGCCAGCGGGCTTTTGAGGGAGAAGAGGGGTCTGTGAACCGTCATGACTATAATGGTTCAGTGTTTTGTTTTGTTTTTTAAGAGAGAGGGACAGTGAGAGAAACAGAAAGAGAGAAACAACTTTATTTAGTTTTTCACGTGGCCTTCGTTGCTCCAACACTTAGTTGTGTACATGGTGCTGGGGTTTGAACCCGGGTCCTCGTGCTTGCCAGGCAATCGCGGAAACCACTGAGCCACCGCTCCAGCTCCAATGGTTCAGATTTTAAGCTAAACATGAAACTATATGAAAAGGGATGCATACGTTACAATTATTACTCACCTATTATAACTGTGTGTGGACCAAATTGGAGTGCTCAAATGGGATGCACTAACAGTTCCTCTCTACCAAATATTTAATGCCCATATTTCATAAACTAAACAAAGTATGAATGAATATCTGCAATTATTTCAACTTTACATAAAATATTTCCCTCTAAGCAAGAAAACTTGGATTTTTTTTTAATTAATTACTTTCGGGGCTGGAGCGGTGGCTCAGCAATTTCGGCGCTTGCCTGGCATGCGCAAGTACGCAGGTTCAAACCCCAGCACCACGTACACAACCAAGTGTTGGAGCAACTAAGGCCATGTGAAAAACTAAATAAAATTGATTCTTTCTCTCTCTTAAAAAATTTTTTTAATTTTTTTTCTCCAGTGTTTGAACCCAAGGGTGCTGTATGGCTGAACTACAGTCCTAGTTTTTTGTTGTTTTTTTAAAGAGAGAGGGACAGTGAGAGAGAGAAGAGAGATCAGTTTTATTTAGTTTTTCGTGTGGCTTTCATTCCTCTGACACTTCATTGTGTACGTGGTGCTGGGGTTTGAACCCATGTCCTTAAGCGTGCCAGGCAAGCACCATAACCATGAGCCACTGCTCCAGCCCCTTGTTTTTTATTTTTTATAAGACAGGGTCTTGCTTGCTAAATTGCTGAAGTTCTCACTAAATAGCTGAAGCAGGCCTCACACATGTGACGCTCCTGGATTGCTGGGATTTCAGCTGTGCATCACTGCACCCAGCTAAATATTAGTTTTTCTGAAAGAAAAATACAGATAATGATAGTATGCTTTTGTCAGCATACTATTAGAATGAGTGCACCGAGAGTCCCAGCTAATTTGGAGGTTGAGGAGGAGGAACTCTTGAGCTCAGGAGTTTGACGCCAGGCGTCTGAGCAAGAGTAAGACCTCCATCTAAAAAAAAAAAGCTTAGAGTGGTGTCACACACCCGTAATCCCAGAGCAACTCAGGAAGCTGAGGTAGGAGAATAGTTCAAGGCCAGCCTGGGAAACATAGCAAGACCTTGTCTTAAAAAACAAAAAGGGGGGCTGCAGGGGTGGCTCAGCAATTACGGTGCTTGCCTGGCATGTGTGAGGACACGACTTCAAACCCCAGCACCACGTACACAACCAAGTGTCCCAGGAATGAAAGTCACATGAAAAACTAAATAAAAATTGCTTCCCTCTCTCTCTCTCTCTGTCCCTTCTTTCTTTAAAATAAATAAATAAAATAAAATAAAAAGGGTTTGGGGTGCAGCTCAGTGGTTTAAAAAAAAACACCCAGTTAAATCCCCAGTATCAAAACAAAACAAGGGGGAGGGAATGTTGCCAAGCAGCATCTGAGCAATTTCAAACACTGCAGTTTGCATTTTCCTTTTTCTCTCTGATTTACTTCAGATCTTAACATTTAGTCCTTTTTTAGACCTATTTATTTTAATATTTTCCAATAATTACCAAGAGATGCATCATTTGCAAGTAGTAGTCAAAATCCCTTATTTTCTTCTATCAATTTAGTAATTCCACTGATCAAATCTGTTACGTCACTCTGCTAAGTCTGTTAAGTCATTCTGTTATGTCACAGGAAGGCCAAGTCACACAGCATTAAAACGAAACCCATGCCATCTTTCTCTACCGTCTGCTTTCTTTTCTTGCCGATGTAAAATGCCAGCCAGTTATTGCCAAGGTGAAAACACAGACACAGATGAGAGCTGTGGCAGTAAGTAGAACAGTGTTACTTGGTGTAAGATACGGTTTGGCACTCCAGCTTCCAGGGACAGTGTGAGGGTATGGAGTGACAATTAGCTGGGAATTTGGAATGAGGGAAGGCTTCCAGGGACATTGTGAGGGTACAGAGTGACAATTAGCTGGGAATTTGGAATGACTGAAGTCCACTCTTGTTTTCGTACAGATGTCTCTCCAGCAGGATGCAGAATACCCACATAAAGATGGTCAAGAGGGCTGGATCGAGTTTGTAGAGATGTATTGGGAAGGAGGGAGAGGGGGGGATAAGGGTGGATAATTGGGGGGGAGCTGGGCTGTTGGATAAATCTATTATTCAGAATTTATATATATATATATATCATATATTTTCGTTAGAAGCATGTTTGATTGTTCAACAAATAAATTTCTTAATAAAAAAAATTTTAAAAAGAGGGTTAGAGCAGTGGCTCATCAGTTGCAGCACTTGTCTGACATGTACAAGACACCGGTTCAAACCCCAGCACCACGTACACAACAAAGTGTCAGAGCAACGAAAGCCACATGAAAAACTAAATAAAATTGATTCTCCCTTTCTCTCTCTCTCACTGTCCCTCTCTCTTAAAAAAAAAAACATTGGGGGCTGGAGTGGTGGCTCAGTGGTTTCGGCGCTTGCCTGGCAAGCACGAGTTGCCTGGCAAGCACGAGTAACCCGGGTTCAAACCCCAGCACCACGTACACAACTGAGTGTTGGAGCAACGAAGGCCATGTGAAAAACTCAATAAAGTTGTTTCTCCCTTTCTCTGTCTCTCTCAATCTCCCTCTCTCTTTAAAAAAAAAAAAAAACATTGAAGTAGATGCTTATTTTGTTAAAGACGTTGTTCTTTAACAATGTCTGGCAAGAGCTGCAACTGATGAGCCACCACTCCAGTCCCTCCAAGTTATTTTTTAGTGTATGGATGGCAAAATCATTCTTTGTATATCCTTCACTTAGTGCTACAGTGTCCAAGATTCCACCTTCATCAATGTCAAAAAAAAAGATAGCATCTTTAAGTCCAACAGCTCCCTGTAGACTTTAAACACCCAATGTGCCTCCTTAGAGCATGCATGATTACAATGGACATTCTCCAGTTAAAAAAATTTTTAAAAATTTAAAAAGGCCTGCTGGTTGCTTCCAGATGTATTCATTAGCATGGCGAGAGCATCTGCACAGCCATCCAAGTTGTAGTCTCCAATATGCAGGGTAATTGGAATTGGAACCTCAGTCACAATGCACAAATGGCACAAAGTGCTGGGTGCAGTGGCGCACGCCTGTAATCCCAGCAACTCAGGAGGCTGAGATAGGAGGATCACAAGTTCAAAGCCAGCCTCAGCAACTTAGTGAGGCCTTGAGCAACTTATCAAGACCCTGTCTCAAAATAAAATATAAAAAAGGCTGGGGATGTGACTCAGTGGTTAAGTTTCCCTGAGTTCAATCCCAAGTACCCCCCCCCCAAAAAAAAGGCACAAAGCCCCGGAGAGTGCCCTTATCACTGAAATCCTCTGGGCCTGGAACCCACTGCTTCGTTCCAAATCTCAGTAAACAGATGGTGCTTTTCTGGCAGTTTTGATCTTCAGAGACTGGCAGTAAGTGAACCATCTGCCCGTTTCCATCGAAGTCTGCAAATGCTGACTGTCCAATCACCATATTCTGAGCTTTTATAAATACACTATGGTCAGAGAAGTTTCCACCCAAATTTTCCCATATCTCAAACCAGAAGGTACTAGAGGCAGACAATGTTTTGAGGAATAAATTTGCAGTAAAATCTTCAGTCAGATCACTAAATGCATGAGAATGTGGAATTTGCATTTTACTATTACTACGCAAAAACAGGATGCCATGAATTTCCTCCTAACTGTATCTGTGGCTAGCTGGATTCCTTTGTGACACCAAAAAGATCAGGAATTAGATCACCATTGATGTTCATAATTAGTGATTCATCTTGAGAAGTCCTGTCAAGTTTTATTGTTAGGATCTAATGTTTGATTTTGTCCCAGGAGTTAATAGCTCATAATTCATTGTCGGCATGATTTGGGGGAAAATACGTTAGAAAGACATTCATTTGTGACTCACCATCATAATCCCCAGGGACTACACTTGTTATCAATGCACTGTGATTCTTCTTTTTTTTTTTTTTGAGAGAAAGAGAGAGAGAATCAATTTTATTTATTTTTCCATCTGACCTTTATCTCTGACACTTGGTTGTGTATGTGGTGCTGGGGTTTGAACCTGGATCCTTGCACTTGTGAAGCAAGCACTCCAACCACTGAGCCACCCACTCCAGCCCCTGCAGTGTGATTCTTGAAAGATAACTTTACTTTGGGTTTAAAATAGGATGCTAGCCTGCCAAAAAAGAGACAACTAAATCACTTTTTCTAGCTGGTGCACCTCTTGTTTAAGGAGAAAGAGTTTTGGTTTTTTTAATCTGTTTTTTGTTTTTCCCTTATTTACTTGTGTATGCAGTGCTGAGAAGTGGACCCAGGACCTCATGCATGACAGGCAGGCACTCTGCCAAGGAGCCACCTCCGCAGCCCCATTGGTTACCACACCTTTTAATGTTTACTCTGGCCAAAAAACAAATTTTCTTTTCCTCCTTTTTTTTTTTAAGAGAGAGGGACAGTGTGAGATACAGAATCAAGTTTACTTAGTTTTTCATGTAGCCTTCGTTGCTCCGACAATTAGTTGTGTTTGTTGTGCTGGGGTTCGAACTGGGGATCCTTGCACCTGCCAGGCAAACACTGTTACCACTGAGCCACCACTCCAGCCCCAAAACAAATGTTCTTAATTCCAATTTTGATTTATTTTCAAATCTAAACTTAGGTAACTCTTCATTCCATAAAAGAGAGTGCTCCAATGAGCACAGCATAAAAGTTTGAAGAGAGAACTTTATTTTTCTTCTGGCCTTTGTTTCTCCAACACTTAGTTGTGTATGTGGTACTGGAGTTTGAACCTGGGTCCTTGCACATGCCAGGCAAGCACTCCAATCACTGTGTCATCACTCCAGATTGGTTAGTTCAAAGTTACTTTTCTTGTAGAACAAGGACAGGGAGATAGAACAAGAGAAAATAACTAATTGGTCAACATCAAGTTACTTCCAGTCATCTTTCTGTGTCAGAATTAAGGCCAAGGGAACTTCATGATCATGCCAGGTAACACTGGCTTGTTTGACAAATTTGACTGTTATCTCTGCGATCCTGATTTCTGGGACATTGAGATTTACTCTTAGTTTCAGTTTGGTAATGTGGAACTTAGGCATGAGTGATTCCTTCCCCCTCCCCCAGTGCTGGGGACTGAACCCAGGGCAAATGCCACTGAGCTAAATCCCCATTTAGATTTTTAGTCAGCTCTATTGCAGCTTAGTGCAGTTGAGTCTGGAAATAACAGCCTCCTGTAATTTTTTTTTTAACAGCCTATATATGTAACTAAATCTTTTGTTCTGTAGGTCCCAACCCAATTTGCACAGTTAAAGCAGGGAATCAAATGAAATAATTTTATTTAAGTATTAACATTATGCGTCTATATATGCACATAAGGTCATTCGGGAGAGTGTATGTGATCTGTAATGCAAAATAAATCCCCATTGAACTCATTTGTGAACAAGCAATTGTAACTCCCAAATATAAGATAAAAACTGGGCTGAGGATGTAATCTCAGGGTAGAGACTGCGCTTGGGGCCCTGGGTTCCATTACGCTGCACCGCCAAACACATCACACACACCAGCACACACCCCAAGGACCCCCATGCACACAAACGGAAGTCAGCTTTGTAATCGAGACTACAGCTCCCGGCGCGCCCCGGGGCTGCACGTGACCGACGCAACTAGAACTACAACTCCCAGCGTGCCGCGGTCTCTCGCGCGATTTGCTGCTACTACATCTCCCGACAGGCAGCGGGAAGCGGCCCGGGCCGACGGAGCGCCGCAGTCTTGCGGTCGGGGCGCAGCTTGGAGAGGATGGAGGAGTCTGCGGGCGCTCCGGGACTCGAGGAGATCCGGCCTCTAAAGCCGTGTCTGCTGCGCCGCAATCACAGCCGCGAACAGCACGGCGTTGCGGCCTCCTGCCTCGAGGAGCTGAGGAGCAAGGGTTGGCCCGGGCTCGGGGCGGGGGACTGGGGGAGCCTGGCGGGTGAGGACGTCCGGCCCAGGCGGGGCGGGCACGGTGGGAGCGTTCGTGCAGCTGGAATGGTAGGGCGCTTGGCAGGGTTCACTTTAACTTACCCTTTCGTGTGCCAGTAAGCGGGGGAAAGTAGACGGGCGGCGCTGTGCACACGAAGACCGAAACAGACCTTGAACCCAGGGAGCCTAGGGCATTCCTGCCGCTGGCTCAGCAGGTGCCGCTGGGGCCTCGATCCGAGCCCACGGTGGGGTGGAGCCGGGTTTCCCCCGGCAGCTGCTACTGGTACCTGTGCCACCAAGGAGGGCGCTGCTAATGACAGCCCCTGCAGGGTCCAGACCAGGAACGTGAGCGGATGGAACTGCTAAGCCCGTCCCCGCACTGCTTGCTCTTGCAGTCTCTGGACTCTTAGTTTTTTCCTCATCACCAGCCGTGCTCCAAAAGATTGCTGAGATGATACGCTCAAATGAGTTGCAAGCGTTAGGCGCCGCGAGCGACTCCTTATGTAGCCAAAGAAGCTCTGCAGGTTTAACGTGTGAGCCAGCCTCAGCCACGTAGTCACAGCCTCCGTCAAGGCGTACACTGCTTCCTCTGGGTCGTGTGCTCCAGCAAATGTCTTATACAAGATGTGAGACCTGGGATTACCCAAAGCACTATAAATGTTTTGGTGATATGGATTTTCCTACGTAAGGGTTTACGTGTATCTTCCTGGCCTAAGTTTACTTCAGTTTTAGTTCCATCTCACCACAGGGGATGGATGTCCTCTGCCCGAGACTTGTTCTCTGTCTGAAGCTGGCCCTGGACAGATTTGCTGTTCTATTTTGGGTGATAGACAGTATTGCCAAAGGATATTTGTAGTGTCTCAGCTTTTTCTGTTTATTCCAGTCTCAGTATTGAATGCGTTGCCATCACTCAGTGGGATGGAACAGACGGGCCCTAGAAAAGGATCTTGCCCAGCGATAATAAAAATGAAAAGTTGCTGATACAAGCTTCTAGAATAGCTATAAAGGAAGATACTACAAAGAACAAAAAGCGTCCTTTCTTCTTCTTCTTTTTTTTTTTTTTGGACATATTTGACCCATATGAGAATTTTTATATTTTACAGTGCTAGGGATCAGACCCACACAGGAAAATTTTAGATGACCACTGAATGAATAAACAAAAGAATGCTTACTCATGTGGAATGAATCCAGCCTCAGGTTGGTTGGTTGTTCATTCAGGGACAGACTAAATGTCTCCTAGACAGGGCTGCAGAGTAGCTAAAGGAAACACATTTTCAGAAGCCGTTCTAGGTTTAAATCCAGCTCCACCACTTACTGTGTGATCTTGGACAACTTACTTAGCCTCTCTGAGCCTTGGGTACATTGTCTATGAAATGGAAATAACAGTACCTTCTTTATAGGATTACTACTGGTTATGAAAAGCCCTTAGAGTAATACCAGGCACATGGCAAGGGTTACTATAGTACTAATAATCACAATTGTTATTGTAGTTATTATTATCTATAAGAATTCTGCTCAGCTCCAGGGGCATACATATTGAGAGTACTAGGTATAATTTCCTTAACGGATATTTTCAGTTACCAAATATTTTATTCTTCTCAGCCTCTGACATTCTGGCCATTGACAAGTCCCTGACGCCGGTCACTCTAGTCCTAGCAGAGGATGGTACCATCGTGGATGATGATGATTACTTTCTCTGTCTACCTTCCAATACTAAGTTTGTGGCATTGGCCAGTAATGAGAAGTGGACATACAGCAATTCAGGTGAGGATCGCCGGCCACGTAGATGGTGTCCAACCAATTGCTAAGCATTTGTGCAGCAAATGTTTACCTGAGCATCTTCTGTGTGCCAGATGTGGTGCTGAGTCCTGGTGATAAAGAGGAGCGAGATATAGTTCCCACAGCCTCACGGTGACTAAAGTGCAGCGTGGAAGAGATCAGTACGGCAGGCTGGAATCGGGCCACCCGGGTCTGATTCCTGGCCCTGCTGTGTACTAGCCAGTGACCTTGGGCAAATTACTTCACCTCTCCACACCTTATTGTCATAGTAATTATGCCTGTCTCCTAGGATCATCATAAGAATAATACAGTATCAAATCAAGGCTTCCTGAAAATGCTATTGACATTTTGAGCCAGAGAATCCTCCATTGTGAACAGGCAGCTGTGTACATAGTAGAATGTTTAGTGACTTCCTTAGCCTCTTATCACCTGATGCCCCTGCCCTAGCTTTGACAACTAGACATTGTCACATGTGTGATCTTAGTGGTTCAGAACCACTGATTTGAAGCATTTAGGTCCTGACACTTGGTGAGGGCTCAATAAATGTTACCCATTGATGTCATCGTCACTAGAGGTGCAGAGACCACTAACAGAGCTGAGCATAGTGGCATACATTTGTAATCACAACAAGAATCACAAGTTCTGGGCCAGCCTCAGCAACTTACTGAGACTGCTTCCAAATAAAGCAAAATAGGAAAGGACTGGGGACATGGCTCAGTGGTGGTGTGTTTTTTTTTTAAAGGGAACTAACATTGGCAATCAAGGATCAAATAACTAAAAACTAACAAAGCATCTTCAGGAAAATTGCTACTGAAAGAAAACCAACCTTCAGCAGTGGCTCTCCCTCACCACAGTACGTGGGCCCAACAGCAGCAGACAGTGCTTGCTGCATTGCGGGTGGGGACCGGTCCTCTCGCGTGCAGTGCTGGTGAGAATCGGTGTTTTCCTGTACCAAAACAGCACAGCCAGATGCACAGACTAACCTAAGGGGCGGGACGTGTGGTAGGATCCTGGGCCCATATGTGACCATACGTTGGGGTGAAATGGCTTCTTCCTGTGGGAGTATATGGAGCAGTTTCACCCAGAAATAAATTGAAGAAGGAAACTTGAGGACCTAAGTGGAGATTGGCTTTCCTGTGAATCCTTGAGAACAGGTTCTTCCCTCCCCACTGAAATCGCCCTGAGCAGTCAGTTGGCTCCAGAGGCCTGTGTGGTAGTGGAGGAGGCGAAAACAGCACCTGAAGTGGCCCTGACTCGCATTTCCTCCCAAATATCAGATGGAGGCACAGCTTGGATTTCCCAAGAGTCCGTTGATGGTGATGAGACAGACAGCGGGGCTGGCCTGAGGTGGAGGAATGTGGCCAGGCAGCTGAAACAAGACCTGTCCAGTATCGTCCTGCTGTCTGAGGAGGACCTCCAGGTAAGGCCACCCACGGCCTGCAGCCTAGGCCCTCTAGCTTCCAGCTCTTCCCATAAAAGTTTCATTATTTCTTAATTATTATTTTTTTTTTATCATCTTTCTTTTACTTTTGAAGTCCCGGGATTGAACCTAGGATTTGGTGCATGCTAGGCAAGCACTCCACCTCCATCAATTCCTAATTTTTAAATAATTCTTAGATTACAACTAAGAGTCTTTATTTTATGATGTTCACCTACAGTAGTTTTTTGGTTTTTTGGTTTTGTTTTGTTTTTTGCAATACTGGGGATTAAACCCAGGGCCTTACACAAGCTAGGCAAGCATTCTACTACCATGCTACATCCCCATCCCTTTTTTAATTTTGAGACAGGAGCTTGCTAAGTTACTCAGAGCCTTGGTAAATTGCTGAGGCTGGCTTTAAATTTGCTATCCTCCTGCCTTAGCCTACTGAGTCAATGGAATTACAGGTGTGCACCATGTAGCCCACCCCCAGCCCTTTATTATTATTATATTTTAGTATCAGGGTTTGAGCCCAGGGTGCTTAACCACTGAGCAACATCCCCAACCCTTTATTTTTTATTTTGAGCCAGGGTCTTGCTAAGTTGTTTAGGGCTTTGCTAAGTTGCTGAGGCTGGCTTTGCCATCCTCCTTCCTCAGCCACCTGAGCCGCTGGAATTACAGGCATGTGTTACTGTGCCCAGCCCAGCCCTTTCTATTTAATTTTCATTTTAAGACAGTGTCTCATGGGGCTGGAGAAGTGACTCAGTGGTAGAGCACTTGCCTGGCATGCGCAGGGACCCGAGTTCAATCCGTAGCACCATATATACAACTAAGTGGAAGAAAATATCCAAATGGAAAAAAAGTAACAATAACACTCTCTTTCTCTCAAAGCAAAAAAAGAAGTGTCTCACGATTTGCCCAGGCTGGCCTCAACCTTGCGATCCTCCTGCCTCAGCCTGCCAAGTAGCTGGAATTATAGGACTGTGCCACTATGCCAGCTGAGTAGCCCTTACTAAGCCCTTACCATGCATCAAAGTCACCTGTGGATTTTTTAAAAATTGCAGATTGCAGGTCGTAGCTCAGTGGCAGAGTGCTTGCCTCACACATGTGAGGCACTGGGTTCAATCCTTAGCACCGCATAAAAGTAAATAAAATAAAGGTATTCTGTTAATCTACAAGTTAAAAAATAAAAATGCAGATGCCCAGGCCTCATCCTATACCTGTCCAGGTGGCCTGAGGGGGTCAGCAAGGAACTGCTGCTAAGGAGCGTAGAGTTGGAGTGGCTGGATTCAGATTCTGGCTGTCGTTATGACTGTGTGGGTAACCCAACTTCTCCACGTGCATTTCTTCTCCAGTAAAGTTGGGGAGATAGTATGTTTTCATTTAAAAACAATGGAAACCCTGCCCTAGGCCTCACGTGGCTCTGAGCACTGGGGATGTGACCAGCAGACAGGCTCTGCTCTAACGGAACACTCTGATGCCTCATCGGATAGAGTGGCTTGCAGAGGGTGACCAGCAGCTCTGGATTGGGAGTTGAGAAAGTCCTCTGTATGGAAGTGACTTTTGGGTTATTTTTAAACTTTCAATAATATTTATTTTGAATAAGCAATAGGAATATATTCACATGCTTCAAAATCCAAGAGGTATAGAAAAAGTAGATCTGCAGGTAGCCAGAAAGTGAGAACCACCCAAGTGTCCATCAACTGATGAATGGATAAACAAAATAGGGCAAGTCCATACTGCAGAGTGTCATTTGGCCATGAAAAGAAATGGAATATTAATGCACATTGCAACACAGGTGAGCATTGAAAAAGTACACTGAGTCCACGTTGTTCATGGTTGCACTTAGGTGAAAAGGCCAGAATATGCAAACCCATAGAGACGGAAATAGATTAATGGTTGGCTGGGGCATCAAGAAAAGGAAGTAGGGGCTGGAGCGCTTGCCTGGCCAAACCCCAGCACCACGTACACAACTAAGTGTCAGAGCAACGAAAGCCATGTGAAAAACTCAAAAAATTGTTTCTCTCTTTCTCACTGTCCCTTTCTCTTTAAAAAAAAAAAAAAAAATAGGAAGTAGGGGCTGGTTCAAACCCCAGCACCACATGCACAACTGTCAGAGCAACGAAAACCACATGAAAAAATAAATAAAATTGATTCCCTCTCTCGCTGTCCCTCTCTCTTTAAAGAGGAGGAGGAAGCTGGGGAAGTGGCTCAGTGGTTGAGTGCTCGTGGGTTCTAGCTGGTTTTGGTGGATTCTTTAAATGGAGAGCACGAGAGGCCTCACCAAAACAGAGCCGGCAGCTGTCAGACCGAGGTCAGAGCCGAGCCCTCAGGGAAGGCCACTGAGGGAAGCCGAGGACACTCAGCTGTGAGGCTGGCCAGGGACAGGTAAGGAACAGCTTGAGGCGGAGGGGACTGATGGAGGAAGAGCAGAGATCGTTTGCGTGTGGGTGTGAGGATTAGAGCAACACTGATTCTTGGGAAATCACCTCTTGCCTCATTTTCCACATCTGTAAAACAGGGGTGAAGCTAGTACCTCCCTTGTGAGGTTCATCCCTCTTTTGAGTTCTGAGCCTTGTGAATATATTAACATTGCCTGTCAAAAAATTGGTGTGACATAAAATTTAAAAATAAAGTCTTCTCAGGGAGGCCCTTCCCAATCTATCACTCAAGAAACAAGCTTTTTGGTGGTATTTTGTTTTATTGGTAGGAGAGATTGAACCCAGGGGTGTTTAACCACTGAGCTACATTCCCAGCACTTTTTTTTTTTTTTTTAAGAGAAAGGGATAGTGAGAGAGAGAAAATCAATTTTGTTTAGTTTTTCATCTCGCCTTTGTTTCTCCAACACTTCATTGTGTACGTGGTGCTGGTGCTGGGGTTTGAACCCACGTCCTCGCACATGCCAGGCAAGCACCATAACCACTGAACCACCGCTCTAGCCCCATCCCCAGCCTTTTTTGTTTTGAGATGAGTCCTCACTAAGTTCTTAGGACCTCACCAAATTCCTGAGACTGGCCTTGAACTTGTGTTCCTCCTCTCTCAGCCTCCTGAGCCTCTGGGATTGCAGGTACATACTACCACATCTGGCTTAAAATTTTATTTTGAGACCGGTCTTGTAAAGTTGCTGACGTGGCCTCAAACTTGGGATCCTCCTGCCTCCTGAATTGTTGGGATTACAGGTGTGTGCCACCGCGCCCAGATATCTTTTTTTTTTTTTTTGTTTTTAAAGAAAGAGGGGACAGAAAGAAGCAATTTTTATTCAGTTTTTCACATGACTTTCATTCCTCAGACACTTCATTGTGTACATGGTGCTGGGGTTTGAACTTGCATCCTCGCCCTTGCCAGGCCTGCACTATAACAGCTGAGCCAGCGCTCCAGCCCCTCGTGATTTTTCCCAAGCTCCACAGCAGGGCTAACATGCAGCTGACTTTAGAGCCACTGCCCATGAGTTACCAATTTGCTCTTTTTCTTGTAAAGCTTTTTTTTTTTTTTT
>PVKS010011488.1:0-56555 GCA_004027875.1 Aplodontia rufa | reverse complement strand
GTACCATGCTGTCTTTGTTACTGTGGCCCTATAGTATAGTTTTAGATCTGGAATGGCAAAACCGCCTGTTTCATCTTTCTTGTTTAGTAGTGCTTTGGCAATTCTTGGTTTTTTGTTGTTCCAAATGAATTTGAGAATTGCTTTTTCTATGTCTTTAAAGAACGACATAGGTATCTTTATAGGGATAGCATTAAATCTAGCTTGACCACGAGACTTTCTCAACATAAAGGAACAGTATTTTCTTCTTAAATGGGGTTCAAAACTCTCTACGAGAAGTTTTGGACAAATGTTCTTAGTCTGTTTGAGATAATTGGAACACTGTAGAGTGCCCAAAAAGCTAGGACTGACGTTGATTCGTGTAGGGTATTTCTATTCTTTTTTTTTTTTAACTCTAAAGAAAAAGTTTCAATGGGGGTGCTACTGGTTTATTTGATGGGACAATTTTTCATTTTGCTTGAAAACCAGAACATTCCTAGTCACTTTTAAATACTCCTAATGGTTTGGATATCCTGAGTCTGGAAGCCACTCAGCTGAGGTTAGATTATGGGGTAATTTTGACAATGAAATGGTAATTGACCGTTTGGATAGGTTTAACTGAACTACTTTTTAAGAAGTTGGTGATGGATTATGGAGTGTTTCAAATTCTGTTTAGTTTTTATGGTGCTCATATGGCTGAAGGAAAAAAGACTTTAAAAATCATAACAATTTCAACATTTTAAAGTTATTGCTAATATAACTTTGTTTCTCACAATATCAGTATACTGTTGAGATTTGCAAACCTGAGTCTAGGTATTAGTTTCACTGGAGATATATTCATTTAATCGATAGGAATAAATGCTTTAATAATATTCAAATCCAGAGAGTATGTCAGGAGAAATTCATATAACATTTTAGAGCACATGAATGATTTTCTGAAAATGTTCAGGAACATTCAGTGTGGCCCCATGATGTCTGATTTCAAATAAAATAGACATACGTTTTAAAAATTATGGTTGTTTCCTTTTCTTTATAAGCCTATTTTGGCTTACAAAATTATTTTTATTTATCCACTCTACATGTTTGAGTACTTGCATATTATGGACTTTCTTTTCATCAGAAGTTTTCCAATTTATTTCTCCCTCAGTAAAATGAGTCACTGTGTGTTCCTTGTCTTTTACCTGCTTTTATCTGTGTCTGTGGACTGAAAACACCTGAGTTGACTTCTCTCTCTCTACTGTGGGGACATCACAATCAATAACTTTAATGAGAACATTTAATGCATAAATATTACAAAGCTGGGATTTCAGTGATGAGATGCTGGAAAGAGAAATAAACAGTGTAACTGAAACAAGTTGGGTGTTAATGGAGCTCAGAAACTGTTGTCCAGCTTAGGAGGAGAGGGGCCAATGCTGGAGATTTAGTTATCCTAATGGGAATGAAAGTTTTTCAAGGACAGAAACTGTGTCCTATAGCACATAAAGATAGGAAAGTTGCTGTCTGACAAATAGTCTTTGGTTTGATTATTAGTATATTTCTTTTGAAGATAAAAGCAGTCTGAAAGAGAAATTAAAAAATAAAATTAATCAAAAATTCAAAATAACTATAAAACAGAAATTAACATAATCTTTTTACATTTACCTTGACTGGCTTTTTTAACAGTATATAAAAACAAGGAAGAAAATACAGCATCCAACTCTGTTGCCAGAAATTTGATCCACATTTCTCATTTAGTGAAGTACAAAATATATAAACTAAACTGGGTAGACTTTCTTGGATGCAAGCCCTCTTCTACTACATTATGTGTAATGTTTTTGCACCTGTTTTTTGCTGCAATTTTACCAACAAGGGATCTAGAAAAACACTGCTGTGATTTGGCCTACAGCCAAGCCAATAAAAAAAATGTCATTAATCACTGTCACTTGTCAATTCTCCATTTAAGAAATCATCTCTTTTCATTGTTGCTACCAAAACACAAGAGGAATTGATAAAGTTTGTTTTGGAGAACAGAGGCTAAGTTTTTAAAGGTGAAAAAAAAATTTTTTTTTTCCAGAGGCAAAGTGTGGTGTTTAAAGGCAGATGACAGCTACAACTGAGAGTATCTATGAGAGCAAAACCACGGACCTACGTGTGGCTGGCCATCCAAGAGATTGTGCCAAATGTATGTAAACACTGTTATTTCTGCAAACCATTCCAGGTGGTGTTTGGAAACTCAGTTATAGTTCAGGACAAGCACATATGTATTCTTTCTTTCACTTCACTTAAAGTATAGATGGAACAAAATCCAAGAGCAGAATATTCACAACGTCTTCATAATCCCTACCACAGAGGTTGGCTCAATAGCCAACATCTTTCCCTAAACAGGCAATTACACACAAATCTCTTCAGCCAAAGAAGCGCATACAATAAAAAGAGAGTATTCCCTTTACGTTATCATTTTGTTAATCCGACAGAAAATGGGAAACTTCAGAAAATGATTACAGAAAATATTGAAGTTTACCCTACTTTTATTATATAGGACCCAAATAACTTCTTAACAGCTCTGAGCTATGGTCCAGGAATAGCAGAAATGAAATAAAAATTGCATATGGAAAATGGCTTCCTGTTAGTAGGTGGTATATTGAGGTGGCTGAGCATGTGAGCTCTAAAAGCATATAATCTGAGTTTGAATCCCAATACTATCACAGAAAAGCTTTGCCATCTTGGAAATGCATTATTCTCTATGTTTCATCTATTTAATAATATGTACTTTGCAACATACATGCATCTCTTTTGCAGAAAATGTCTGATCGATAGTAAGTGTTCAATAATGTTATGTCTATAAATACTATACACATACAACATACACACACATATCCACCTAGTTCTTTAGGTACAATAACGTCAAGATTGGGGCTTAAAATTTCATTATCTCTCATCCCCCATTTTATAAATAGAGACAGTAAGAAAGAAAGTTAATTTTTTATTATTTTTCATCTGCTTTTGTTTGTTTGTTTTTCTTCCACTTAATTGCGCATACTACAACTGGAGATTGAACCTGGGTCCTTGTGCATGCCAGGCAAGTGATCTAGCACTGAGCCTTCTCTCCAGCCCCTCATTCCCTTTGTTAACCTCTCTACAGCATCAGTTTTATGAAACTGCGAAATGGTCATAAAGGCAAAAACAATTGAGAAATTTTGGTTAGAATTAAATTAAATAATTAATGTGGCAGGCTTCAGCACAGTACTTTGCTGCACAGAGATTGTGCTCAACAAATGTTAGTTGATTTTGCATCTCAAAGAATATATTAAAGCATCTTTTCCATGTGAGCAAAAAACTGTTGGGTGATTTGGGGCACAAAAGCCAATATGCAGAAAAAAACTCAACTATGGATTACTTTGTTCTAGGGATACCTAATTGGATTTCAGTGCCTAAATGCTGTCAGAACATTTGGTTCAACGCATTTGACAGTCTTGTCAGTTCATAATCTGAAAATATTGGTGAAGGCATGACAACATAGAAACCAAGGACTGAAGGGTATCTAAAGGATCAAATTCAAGTTCTTCATTTTATATGAGCAAAATACAATCCAGAGAGCTTACCTAACTTGTCTAAGATGGTACAGTGTGTTGAACTTCTCAGGGTATGTGAAACATGTTTATCATGGCTCTGGGACTGCCTTTATGATATGGGATGAGAGCAATTATGTGGATGGCAATCCACAGTCACGTGAGCTAATCCAGCACAGATAGGACAGAGCATTGTAAGGGTTTAGCAGGGTGAGGTTTAGTACATCTACATATATTTTTCAATAATCTCTCATTTACAGAATAATAAAATTCTGTACTTAAAATTGAGGTTATATGGTAATCCTGAAAAGGGAAAAAAAGGATATAAGGTGCCATTTTTAACTTTAAAATATCTTTTGAATATGACGTTTTTCAAATTAAGATGGGTATTTTCATTTCTTTATTGCCTTAGACACTGTTGTGCATTCATAGTCCTGCCTAAAGCACATTTATAAAGTGAGTTATTAGGAATATAGTTCATTTATCTTTCATGAATACATGGTGGAATTGCTACTGGGATTTGGATTTGGATGTCTTTATAGGAAAGTTAGGTGCTCTAATCCTGATAATTAAGCCACCCCTAATAGCTCTTGGCCTGATTTCTATTGCACTATCATTTTTTTTTTAACATTTAACTTACCAGCTAACTTATGCTGCACCCGAAAGTGAAGAAAATGAAATCATTGCATTAGTAGAGTACCAAGAATCATTTTTATATTAAACTCATTTTTAATGAAGTGTATACACAAGACAATTTATGCTCAAGAAATTGAAATCTACTGTATTTTCATCGTGTTTTTCTTAAAGGGAAATATTTCCTTTGAGCTCATTTGATCTCTTTTCAGTACTTCTATTTTGGTGCTAAGATGTTGATATCTATTAAGTAGAAAGGTAAATCACCAGTAAAAATATGTTAGAGATATTCCCAAAGGCAGAACCTTGATTTTTTTTTCAGATGTAAAGATGACAATAAGTTCTTGGGAGAAACCAGCTATTAGCTACCTGCTGAGTTTATTTGCACATGTCCTTCTCTGTTATATTCAGGCATCTAAAATTAATTTGTTGCTATATTACTTTTTTGTATATATTATTATATTGAATAACATGAGATTTGAGGGAAAAAAGAGGGCAATTCCAAAGCATTATTTTAGGTCATTCAGTCTCTAATCTTTTCTAGGGCTCTTTTGCATGTAAAGTGTCATTTTATTAAGTTATGGAAATTGGAGCCCATCTCCTGGTTTCTAAAAACAATTATTATTTTTGTCTGTGTACTAGATGTGTTTATGCCTTCTCCTTTTTCTATTACAATGCCTTCTCATTATTATATTGAATGCCTACTCTCAGACTGAAAATGTCTGTTTTTAGTTCTTGCCTTTATTTTTGTATACTTCATTTTATCAGGTACTTATGCTTTGGTAAGTCTCTTTTGATTTGTGCTGCCTCAGTTAAAAGACTTTTTTTTTTCTGCTTTCCTGTTTGAGAATGTTCTTCTTATTAGAGACAATACATAGCATATTAACATGCATTTTGACTCCATCGGAAAATTTTTCTCTTTTAATTTTTCAAATATGTATATATCATTTTATAATTTTATATTATAAAACACATTTTAGTAAATGCTGGCTATTGGTAAATTCATTAAATTGCAATGGACTTTAATTCCATCTGCCCAGTCTGGTATTTGGATGGATTAAGAGGCAAATCTATTAGGCTTGACATCTAAGATTATAAACAAAATAGACATTTCGTTTGTTTGTTTGTTTGTTTTTTGGTGTGATAATGGTGTCTGGCAGAAAAGAGGAGGAAAGTGATTATAATGGCTGCTCTTTGATTTTGTTGTTTCTTACTATTGCTTGAAATAGCACTCATTCCTTTACTAGTTAAATATTGAAATGGATTTCTCAAAAATTACTCTTTTTATCTATTTCAGATTCAGTTTAGTATTTATATTGCTTTTAAATTATTTATTTGAAAATAGTCTTTTGTAGATGCTATTCCTCAGTTCTAGTCTTCATTGACTCCACATTGCTTGGAGAAAAAATAATCAAAACTTTTTTTGACATTCAGAAATCTGCAGAATGAAGCTCTAGCATAACATTCCAATATTATCCTTCTGGATACAGCGGTGTGAAAAGCATTGGCCCAGCAGATCATATTATGAACTTAGACAAGTTATCTAACTCTGTAAGACTCAGTTTTCTCAGAGATAAGTGGTAAAAAAATAAGAGTACTGATCTCATAGGATTGTTGAATATTATGTGCGTTAATGTGTGGCAAAAGTTCTAGATTAGGCACACAAAAAAATACATGATAGAATGTACTTTTCAAGCATTTTATCATTTTCCTGGCCCAAAATTTCTCCCACATATTATCCCACCTAGACCCTACCCAAATGAAAACATTTCTGTTGCATAAAGTAGTGATCCCATCCTTCTGTGAAGTTAGAGCAGTTATAAATTTGTGAATTATTTGTTAATGCTATGTTCACTGTAATTGCTAGCACAATATCCAGGTATGTATTTTTTCCCCTCCTCAAAACACCAATAGATGTTACACATTTGTTGCACTCAAGGTACCCTAGTGGATACCTATTTCAGGTTTATCTGAAGTTATTCCTCCAGGCAAGTCTTCATTGCTTGGAGAAAAAACTATTTTAGTAACTGCTATGGTTTGGAAGAAAGGTGTTCCCAAAAGCTCAATATGTGAGACAATACAAGAATGCTGAGAGATGAAACGATTGGGTTATTAGAGCATTAATTCAATCAGTGGACTAATCCCCTGATTGTCTTTAGGCTACCAGAGTGTGGCTGGGGGAGTTGGGTCTTTGGGGGCATGCCTTTGGGGTATATTTTGCATCTGGTGAGTTGAATCTCTCTCTAAGCTTCCTGGAGCCACGTCTTCTGCCGTAATGTTCAGCCTCACCTTCAGCCCTGAGGAATGGAACCAGCCTTCTATGGACCAAGTCCTCTGAAACTGTGAGCCCCTGAATAAACTTTTCTTCTGGATTGTTCTTATAGGGTTCTTGGGACACAGCGATGAAAAAATAGACTAAACAGTAGATACTAAGGTACCTTAAGTGTTCAACAAATGCATGCTATTAATGATGTTTTACAAAAGTAGTCAAGAAAACCTATAGTGAAGTTAATTATAACAACGCACCTTGTTCTTATTACTTTCATTTTTCTGATTCTCCTGTATGGAGTTATATATTTTGAGACTAGAGAGCAATAAATAGAACATAACTGAGCCTCTGTTTAAAAGTATGAGACTTCATTTTTATGTCCTTAGGTAAAAATTATGTGTATATATATATACACACACACACAAAATACAAAACAATAATTAGCCCTGAGTGGAGTGAAATGGATTATCAAGTAGCTAGAAATGCTTCCTTCTTATTTTATGTAATACAAATAAAAAGGAATATAATTATTTTTCAATTACTTTTTTATATTCTATTATTTTTAAAAATAAATGGTATACGTGTACATGTATGTATAGGTGTTTGCAGAAAGGTTAAAAATCTCTGTCACAAGATAAAAATAACATTTAGTAATTTAATTTTCAGTTCTAACAAATCAAGATCGCTGAAATCATTATTCTTACATTCACAGTAAGTTCTCTGTCTTTTTTTTCTTATAGAAGTAATCAGGTATTTATATTATCCTATTATTTTTTAAATTATTATTATTCTATCATTGCTCCTTCTAGTACATCTTTTTAATCTTTTAGTTGTTTTAGAAACCACAGTTTTCATTCTTATCAAAAATGTAATCATATGAATTTTTTTACCATTTTGTTGATAAATGAATTAAAAACTGAAATTTTATATAAGCTTCTTTAATATAATATTATTCTCAATTAGTTTTACTTCTCTACATCAGACTTCAGAAGATATTACAATTACTGTATTGAATGCTAAGTATTAATTTATGTTAATTTATATTTTTACTATTTCAGGTGTCAATTATTTTTCATGTTTCTGCTTGCTTCAGGATGACTTTCTTTTCTCTCTTACTGTCTCTCTCTGCATATATCTACTTACCTGGCAATGCAGGGAAGCTGGCAAAAACCTAGTCCTTGGCTGCATCCTTCTTTCTGGTGGGTGTGGGATCATTTTGGTGGCTTCTCTTCCCCTCTGCCCACTCAGTACTATCTTCTGGTTTTCTTCCCCTCTATACAGAACTTTTACTGCCATAACTTTGAGGTTAAAGTTTGTAATACTGTTATATTCACATGGGCTACTCTATAATTTCTTTTCCATGTTTTTGGTTGTGAACAACTTGCCATGCTGTATTTTTGTGTTCATTTTTTATTTTTTTTCATTATCTCTCCCTCTCTTTCTGATTTTCTTTTTATTTCTTCTCTCTCTCTCTCTCTCTCTTTCTCTCTGGTTACCAGTGATTGAACCCAGTGGTTTTTAACCAAGGAGCTAGTCTTGCTAACTTACTTAGGGCCTCACTAACTGTTGAAGCTGCCTTTGAACTTGCAATCCTCCTGCTTCTACCTCCCAAGCGGGTGGAATTATAGGCACTCATATATAACTGCCTCACTCTCTGACTTTTGACTGGAAATTTAAATCTATTTCTTTGCAATTTAGCTCCATCCAATCCCATGTAGTTTGAAATCACTGGTCTCAAACTCTCCATATGGACCTAGAGGGAGATTTGCTCTTCTCTCCATCTGCGGGAAGGTCCTTGATCTTGATCTTATTTTAGACCTTGAAATAGTTTTGTAAATTGATTCCAGTCCCTCTTAGCTTTAATGTGATAGCAGAGCAGGATTGCCTGCTTGGGAACCTATAGGGAGATACGTCTATCTATATCTATGCAGGAGGATCAGATGACTTTGATCCTACAGAAGATTCTTAAATGGCTCTGTGCCTGCTCCATCTACTCTCAGGTATGACTTGAGGGAAGTCTTTCCAGATTAGGCACCCAGAGTGAAGCCTGCTTATCTTATATAAAATATAATTGTGAAATTCTACATTAGGCTCATACTAACTTCAATTACAAATAAAACCTCTATACTTTTACTTCACCCTCATATAAATATTTTAAGCCATTGATATCACAGTACAACTTTTTAGTATTTTGCATCCTTTAACAAATTATTGTAGTTGTGGTAATTTTAATAGTTTTATCTGTTAATTTTTATGCTAGAGTTAAAAATTATTCACACATCAACATTATAGCAGTATTAATGAATGTGATGATATATTTACTGATACCAGTTTGTTCTACACCTTCATGTTTTCATGTTGTTACCTAATAACTTTTTTTTTTCAATAGGAAGAACTCCCTTTATCATTTCCTATAGGCATATTTTATGGCAACTAATTCTTATAGTTTTCATTTATCTGGTAATGTCTTTTTTCTTTTTCTTCCTTCCCCCACCGAAGGTTAGCTCTTCCAGGTATAGAACTCATAGTTGGAAGGATTTCTCCTTTCTTTCTTTCAGACCTTAGAATAGATCATCCCACTCCTTCCTGACTATTTCTGTTGAGACATCTGTTGACAGCCTTAGGAAGTGATCCCTTGCATGTGATGAGTCTCTTTTTCTCCTACTACTTTTTATAAGACACATTATCAAACTACTAAAATTCAAAGACACAAAATTATATTTTATATAAGCCCATGGTAAATACAAAATAATGCAACTAATAGATACAGAAAAGATAAACAAAAAGGAATGTAAGAGAAGGAGAAAAACAGGAAAGGCAGAAAGAAACAATTAAAGTGTACAACATTTAGAAAACAAGAACAAAATGTCAAAAGTAAGCCTTACTTGTAAATAATTACTTTGAATATATTTTAGACTTTAAAAATCCAATATATTTCCCCCAGTACTGTATTAACCAATCATTTAATTTTTAAAATACTGGATTGTACAGTTTGTAAATTTTACAATGTCCATTTGATTCCATTTTCATTTTCCCATTCTTCTATGATATTCTTTATTCTTTCATCAATTTTGTTCAACCATTTTTGTATTTTCTTTTGACACATTAATTGCTTTTATTTCTGTTAAATCCAAAACACAGAAACATGAAGTTTCAGGCAAGTGCCTAGTTTGGTAGTCAAAGCACACGTCTAACTTTAGCAAGCTATATAAATAATATTCCACAGTACTTTACAAATAAATCATGTGTATAATATTTTAAAATATTCTTTGAAAACAACAAGGTAGACAAATATTATCTGTTTTACAGATTAGAATTATGGCTGAAATTTGAAAAAAGCAATGTTAACTGCTTTGACAGAAATTCTAGGAACATTTCTCTGTGTAAGTTCAAACCTCACTGCAAGTTGGTTATAAAAACAATCATTGAAGGGATCAAAGAAATCTTGATTAGAGGGAACAGAGAAAGCAATGTGTTGGATGTACGCACCTGATAGAGCTTTAGATACTGGTCCCTTCCTCATTCTGGCAGATGATTTTTCCCCCTAAATCTTCTGCATTAATGGTATACCTGAAATCTCATTCATTGTGATCTGTTTTTCTTTATCCTGTGGAAGAAAGGTAGGAGTCAGAACAAAGACGTCTTTCTCCGAGGCTTTTTAGTACCCAATGAAATTTGTATGAGTTTTGAAATGTGTCAGGAAAAGACTATCACCTCCTGAACCCAAGAATATACCTATAGATACATACATGTATATGAATAAACAGACAAGAGAATACAAGCATAAGTAGAAATAAATAAATACCACCCCATTGCCATCATGTATCACAAAGGAAATAACCACACATATTTGAGAACACCAACTCTTATTTCATAGTGTAGAAAATGACTTCAAAAACACCCTGGATATACAGATTAGTTGATAGGAGAATATTACATTCTCTTAGCTTTCATTTCATAACTGGATATCTCCTTAAATCCTGTTGCTGTACTCTTCTGACTTTCCCTCTTTCTCTCTTTAACTACTTTCTAATGTCAATCTCTATCTTTTCATTTTGTCTGCCCCTCTGACTAGCATCCTCTTGTTCTCTTTCAATGTAAGGCATAGTTTTTCCACTGGATTTAAAAATATTCAGAGAAGATTTAAAAAAACAGTTTTTTTTATTCAAGCACATAGATACAGTAGCCAAACAAAACCTACACACAAAAATAATGTGTGAGCTTCATATTAATGAATTCATAGTTTTTGTAGCATGGCCCACCTTTTCTTTTCCTCTCCCCTCAGATTTATTTTGCTCAGATCTTGTCCCTCTTGACTCTCCTTATACCAATAGAAAACTCATTTGCAGGCTTATGAACTCAGGGAAATTCCAAGATTGTTATTTATTTTGAGAAAGAGAGAGAGAGAGACAGACAGACAGAGAAACAGAAAGGAAGAGACAGAGAAGTGCATTGGGTAGAATGGCATCTCTCTTTTTCTTTCAATTCATAGTGAATGATATTATTGCAGGGGCAGGAGGAATACGTTTTCTTGGTGCTGCATATATAATATTTGATCTGGTAATAAATGTAAAATATAGTCTTACATAAACATACATACATGCTAACAGTTGAAGTAGCAAATGAATTATAGAATACAAAACTAGTCCCTAGTAGCCTGACTGCCCTGTGTGTGTGAAATTGCGCACTATGTGAACAGAGTTTCCTTAAAAGACTTTTCCTGAATAATATTTCTAACAGTGTAAGAAACCAAGACCTTGAAGTAAACCTTTTCATTTTTGAAAGTGCATTTACTACTTTAAGATTCTGTCTGGAATCCTCTGTGCATTTATACGGTGCCTCCTACTTCTTGCCCTGTGTACCTGAGTTCTGACACAGTGGAACATGAGAAACCAGCTTATCCTCCAAAGCTTATTTCTGACTACTGATAGGGTACAGGTCAGTGCTAGTGTAGACTGCTGAATCTTATTACTTTGTTACCTGTGTGTGCTGTTTGAAACTCAAGTGAAATGCAATGTTTTGGATATATCAATCAACAAATGTTCATTAAGTACCATGATGAATTAGACAGAGTACTATAATAAAGTTGTATCAGACAAGGGCTATGCCATCAGGGATCTTAAAAATTAGTTAGCTGGTAATAAAAAATATGAAAAGTTTCATGTCAATAACACTATAAATAATGTTTAAAAATAAGCTAAAGATTAGGAGACAGTAACTATAAAATATAGAGTTGACAAATTAGTGTTTGAATATATGAAAATTGCTTGCACATCAGTAAGTAAAAGATAAACAAGATATTAACAAATAATTTGGCCTGAAGACAATAGTTTGTAGGCCACTGAGTTAGAAAGCCATGGCAATAATCCTGATAATATCAGTTATGATGGTAGTGGCAAAAGTCATGTGATAAAATTGAATGTTCAATGTAATTTAAAATCAGCCTCCACAGGATTTGTTTATGTGAAGTGGCACAGAAAATAATGTGAGAAGTGGGAAAGAGATATAAAAAAGATGACTTTAATATTTTAACTGAAGCAACTGAAGGTGAAGATTACCATTTACTGAGCTAGAGAAGGATCCCATTTGAAAAAGAAAATTGGAAATTTAGATTGAGACATCTTAAGATATTCAAAATCCTAGTGGGAATAGCAAGAAAGTAGCTGGGAATGCAAATCTAGAACTGCTGATTCTGGTATGAGGTGGTGATATTCTTGTGGAAGCCATCACTATCTTGAAATTATCAAAACCATGAGATTTGATGTGTTTATGAGAAAGCATAAAAAGAGCAGAAGTCCAAGGATAAATTCCCAAAGAATTCCAAGATAATGAGGATCCAACAGATGGGATAAAGAACAATGTGTAAGTGGGAGTAGGATCAAGAGACAGGGTACACTGGAAAACTAAAGAATAAATTGCTTCAAAAAAAGGTGAAGAACAGTTGTGGGAATGCCTTAGAAAGATGAGTTTCCAATGAATAATTGCCTGTAGTATTTACTGATTTCTAACTATGAAAATGGTTTTATAGAAGGATATAGAACAAAGAATGATTGGTGGTGGTCTAAGAGAAACTAAAGTAAGTAGTATGTTTCTGGAAGTTTTATTTTAAAAAGCAGGAAAAGTGGAGAATAGTTGGATGAGCATGTGTGTATAATTGAAATATTTTTTCATTATGGAAGATATTCCTACATGTTTATATGCTGATGGAACAATCTACTAGAAAGGAAATAATGATGCAGAAAAGGGAGGGTAAAATTTCTGGAGAGATGTTTCAAACTGATAGGGGCAATGAGTTTCAAAGAATACATAAATGAAAAAGTTGACATTAAATACTTGCATGTTGGACCACAGTTCTATAGTTAATAGGAGAAAACCTGTAGTACACATTCAGGTTGATAGACAAAGAAATGTTATTATAGTAGGTATCATTGTCTTCCAGTTTCTTTTACACTATTTGTCAAATAGGAAGCAAGATTATTTTTCAAGAGTGAATTTGAAGGAACAATTATTGGGATGATTATAAAATAGTTTTAAGAAGAGTAGATTAGTTATGAAACTATGGACTAGCAAAATGTACGAACAATGGCGAGTAAAACCTATATTTAATGGTCTGAGACCAACAAACATGCTTGTGTCCTTGAGGTTATGTGTGTTCAACTTATTCATTTGGTTTGGTATATAGAACAGAAACAAAATTTTAGTTGTCTAGTTTATTATGTTGCATGAAACGCTAATAAAATAATTTAATTTACTTTTGAACTATGATGAATGAATCATAAAGTGTGATTTATTTTCTGACATGCTATTTTTTGCTAAATATCACCTGAGATCTATCTATGTTGTTGTTTGCAGTTAGTTTATTCTTCTGAATGTTTTAGATTTCATTGTAAAATCATACTATAATTTTTCAATTTTCCTGCCTATTGATATTTGATTTATTTCCAATATTTAGCTATCATAGGTGATTTCATAATTAGTTTTCTTATATATCACTCATAGTTGGAAGGCCGATTTCTTAGTTTTCAGATTTACAGGTGTTAAACCTGTGACTTAATGGCACAGCCCAAAGTTGTACCACTTTATATTCTCATCATACAGAATAATTTTTTTACAAGTAAGATATTTGCAGGTAATTAAATAGATAATTTGAAATAGTTAAATAATGTGTTTCTAGAATAATGGATCTTGAGTGAGATAATAAACATCTAGATATTTATTTAAATTCATATATTTGTATGCTGTAAAAATCAGAATGATCAAGTTAATTTGGAATGTTTTATACTAAAAATGTAATTTTTTACATTTTAATACTGCTTCTCTACTCTTTTGAAATCAGGAAACCATGCATTTTTGTTTTTTTCAGGCATAATCAGACTGAAGATGGATATACAAACACTAATCAGAAAGACTGCTCTACACAGGGACTTATGCAATAGTGGTCATAATAAGAATACTATTTGAGGGTGGCTGGGATTCTGCATCAGTGTGGTTGTCTTATGTGCAACATCTTGTTAAAGAACACATTTCTGTTCTTTAACAAGACTGGTGCTCCAGAACCCACACGAACATCTTGTCTGAACAGTTTGAGCTCAATAATAAATACCAGTACAGTGTCTGGTAAACGAGGGGACATAGTCTACTTCCTCCTAGAAAAAGCATACAACCTCTGTGACCGTTTCTTTCATTAAATCACTAATCTTTCCATTGTACTGTTCTAATGGCTAAAGGAAAAATATACAAGCAAGTTCTTCATAAATTCCAAGGCTAGGGATTGAAAGTACAGCTCATTGTTAAAGTGTTTGCCTAGTATGCATGAGTGAGACCGTTTTAGATCCCCTACACCCTCAAAATAAATAAAAAGAATATAATTATAAAAATAGGCCAAATAGTTTTAATTTTAAAATTCTAATATGCATAGTTTTTTTTCTAAGTACCTGGGACCAAGAAATAAACTGAATCTCTTATAATTTATTAATGTCCTGAAATAGACAATGCTAAAGCTATTAATTTTCAGGAAATGATGTTTTTATGCTTTGGTATGGGCAAATGTTCTTTATGTTTTAAACTCTGCACTATGTTATAAATACTATATTCTGCCATAAATCTCAAAGAACTAAAACTATATTATAAAGCCATTGTGCTACTGAGATGCCAGGATGGATTTGTCTATTCAGGCAGCACTCATATCTGTCCACATTTCATTGACCTCTTTCCAAATATAAAGTGCTGCATAAATTCTTAATGACAACAACAGTGACCCAAGTTGCTGTTATCTAATGACTTCCAGCTTTAAATGTTGATGGTGCAAGATCAGTTCATGAGAGACTAGTGCCTACACCATGGAAAGCTTCATCACAATCAGCACAGATTTGCAGTTCAGACAGAAAGGCCAAGGTTTGACTGAAGAGGCTAAATTCCCTTTTTCTTTCTGTGACTATTCCTAGCAGCATGATATTGTAAACAATTCTTAATATAGTCACTTTGCACAAATTTGTATTTAGCAGGAGGAAAAGCTCAACAGATCTGATTTGCATTGACAGGACAGTGTTATGTATTGGAAAGAGTTCATGGTTTAGCCATCGAACCTAGCTTTGGGAGAGGGCTATGCTTTTTGGTTTTGTAACCTTGGGCAAATTACCTAGACTTTGTCATCATCAATGACTTCATCTGTAAAACAGAAATAATGTTGACTGTTGCACAAATTTTTAATACCTTGAATGAGAAGCATGAAGATCAATTTCTAGTTAGATGTAGCATTTTCAAAACTAGTTTTGATACAATAGTTCCTAAAAGCTACCTCTTAAACTTATCAGTGTATACTATCAATTTCACCTAAAATTATATTTAAAAATCCATTAATTTTCTTCATCTTGTTTCCTTGCATCATTATTTCTCATGTACTCTGTCCATCTGTTCTTGAACTCATTTGAAAAATAATGAGATCATGTTTCTTAGAGCATTTAAAACGATTATAGGCATAATTGGGTACCTGCTTCCTTCCACATTTATATCTCAAGTCATTCTCTTCCTCTGAATTCAACCACAAAGATATTCATGACTTTGATTTGGCTAGCTCTTTGCTGCTTTTGAGATTTTTGACGATGCTTTCTCCTCTGGAATACTCTTTCCTTCTTTTCACAAGATTGATACTTCAACCTTAAAATCTCAAGTTAAATGTCAGCTCCTCACAAAGGCTTTTCCTGACATCCTACCCATTTCCAGCTAAATTACTTACATATTAACTTGTTTTGGTCTGTCTTGCCAACTAGTTGCATGAGGACAGGAACCATGACCATTAAGATCACCAATGTATTTCATGCTGTGGATGGAAGGTCTGGCTCATATTTGCTGCTCAATGTATATTTATTTATGAATGAATGAACAAATGCTGCCTGACAATAGCTGTCTGACTAGACATATTAAAACATTGCCCCTCACCAAAAATTAAAAAAAACTATTCATGTCAACTAAGTATCCATATCTGAACTAGAATTTTATTTTTAGAAAGTGATATCCTTTTATAAATACATGAATTATTTATCATTTATTTTAAGTGACTTTAGTAAGAATCTGTTCTGAACAATTTAAAATTATCTATTTTCAGATTCTGGATAAAAGATTTAATAACATCAGATAAGCATGAGTTTTTTTATTAAGAAATTTAGTTATTCTATAATCAAAAATGCATCCAATGTAACAATATGATACATATATATTCTTAAATGAGATTTACCCTCTAGATCCCACCCTATTTTCCCATCCTTACCCCCCTGCTTCCTTTCTCTTCCTTCCTGATACTTCTCTATGAATGCCCTAAATTATGTGTTACTTTGCCTTTGCTGGGTCTAATACATGACGGTTGACCACCTTTCACACAGGCCTGGGTCTAGCTCCAGCCTCCACAGATGAGTAAAGATATTCAACCCTTGACTCTCTGGGTTAGTCTAACTTCACTCAGCATGATTTCTTCCATCGCCATCCATTTACCTTCAAAGGCAGCAATATCATTGTTTCTAATTGCTGAGTAGAACTCCATGGTGTGTGTGTGTGTGTGTGTGTGTGTGTGTGTGTGTGTATTTATCACAGTTTTGGGATGCATTCATCCAGTGAGGGGTATCTGGGTTGGTTCCATAATTTAGCTATTGTAAATTGAGCTGCTATGAACATGGATATTGCTGTGTTGCTATAATGTGCTGATTCCAACTCCCCTGCAAAAATACCCAGGATAGGGATAGATGGATCATGTGGTAGGTTCACCCTAAATTTTTGAGGATTCTCCACACTGCTTTCCAGAGAGGTTGTACTAGTCTGCAGTTCCACAAGAGTGTGCTAGTGTTCCTATCTCTCCGCAACCCCTCCAGCATCTATTATTGTTTATTTTCTTCATTTTTGCCAATCTGACTGGCATGAGGTGAAATCTTAATGTACTTTTCATTTGCATTTCTCTGATTACTAGTGATTTGGAGCACTTTCTCATGTATTTATTGGCTTGTTCAACATCCTCTGTTAAGAAGTTTCTATTTAGCTCTTTGGCCCATTTATTGGTTGAGTTGTTAGTGGTTTTGAGGTTGAGATTTTTGAGGATTTTGAAAATCTCGTGTCACAAGAATCACAGGCTATGATTCTCTCCTGTTCTGTAGGAATTGTCTTGATAATTTTGATCATTTCCTTGGCTGTGCAAAAGCTTTTTAGCTTTATGAAATCCTACTCATTCATTTTTGACTTTACTTCTTTCGCTTTAGGAGACATGTTGAGAAAGTCTTTGCCTACTCCCAAATGCTGGGGTGTTGGACCTTATTTATATTCCATCAGTTGCAAGGTAGCTGGTTTAATTCCTAGTTCCTTCATCAATTTTAATTTTATTTTCATTGCAAGGTAAAAGGTCTAATTTTAATTTTCTGCAAGTGGCTGTCCAGTTTGTCCAACCCCATTTGTTGAATAAGCTGTCTCACCTCCTTATTATATTTTCCCCCTTTGTCAAAGATCAGATGCTTAAAGATTTGTGGGTTTGTTTCAGGGTCTTCTATTCTCTTCCATTGGTCTCATTACTACCAGTACCATGTTGTTTTTGTTACTACAGCTCTATAGTATAGCTTTAGATCTGATATAGCAAAACTACCTGTTTTATCTTTCTTGCTAAGTAATGTTTTGGCTCTTCTGTTTTTTTTTTAATTGTTCCAAATAAATTTGAGAATTCCTTTACCTATGTCTGTAAAGAATGACATTGGTATCTTCTTGGAGTTTGCATTCAATCTATATTTTTTTGGCAGAATGGCCATTTTTATTGTATTAATTCTGCCTAACCAAGAGCATGGAACATCTTTATAACTTCTCAGGTCATCTTGGATTTCATTCTTCAATGTTCAATAATTTTCATTGTAGAGGTCTTTGACTTCCCTTGTTAGGTTAATTTCCAAGTATTTTATTCTTTTTGAGGATACTGTGAATAGGACTGATTCCCTGATTTCTTCTTCTGCCCTATTATTGTTAGTGTATAGGAAAGCTATTGATTTATAGGCATTGATCTTGTAGCCTGCCACTTTGCTTAATCTGTTTATAAATTCAAGCAGTTTTCTGGTGGAGTTTTTTGATCTTCCAGGTACAGGATCATAGCATCAGCAGAAAGGGAAAGTTTGACTTCCTCTCTTCCTATTATTATCCCTTTGATTTTTCATGCCTTATTACTCTTGCTAGGGTCTCAAGAAAGATATTGAATAAAAGTGGTGAGAGCAGACACCCTTATCTTGTTCCCAAGGTTAGTGGAAATGCTTTCAGCTTTTCTCCATTTAGTATTATACTAGCCAAGGGTTTGGCATATATAGCCTTTACATGGTGTAAGCAGGTTTCTTTGATCCCTATCTTCTTTAGAGTTTTGAGCATAAAACAGTGAAAAACTACTGAAAAAACCTGAACAAAGTCAAAATGAAACAAAAACAGAAAAACAAAAACAACAACAGCTAGTATTTTTATATGTCCATGAAACAATCATCTTTTCCAGTTGGCACTCAAATACATGTCAAAAACAGGAAAGAAAAGAAAAAACATTTAAAAAATTCTTCATGAAAACTTAGAGCTATGGTCACTAAGGTTTTCTCTGTGCACTTGGGAGCAGATGTTCACTGTCCACCTGAGTTTTGATAGCAAGGTCTCTCAGACTGTAACTATGTGATATCAAATAGAGGACTTGTATGTCCTTAGACTCCTGGGATTTCTAGGCGGAGATTTCAGTGAAGAGATATGATTAATAAATGCCCTGAGTGCAGGTCTTTGACAGCCTCCCTGGGGATCTGAAACTCAGGAAATTTAAGGTATTTAAGTGCAAAGGGAGATGAGATGCTTTCTATGCTCCCTCTGCCAGTGGTTGCACTTCTGGTCCTCCAGGATTATTTAGTTCAAACTGAGGACTCTTAGAGTTTAGCTTATCATGTGATCCTTCCAGAAGGGGTGGGGGTGGAAAGGTCTGAAAAAGGCTCCCCTTTACTCCAAAAACCCAAATCCCCCCAAGCAAAGTGGGGACTTGACCTGTCCCATGCCTCCTCTTCTTGGTTCTGCCTGTGAACAGTGGTGGTCTCCTGGCACAATTGCTGAGGAGCCTGCTCTGAACTCCTGACTTACTCCTGCCAGGCAGTCTGCTCCAAAAGACTCCTTTGTGCAGGCAGCTGAGAGACACTCTTCTCCCCTTACACAGTGGAGGTGCCATACTGGTGTATCTAGTTAAGCCCAATGCATGATCCCTTATAGAAGACAGCTTCTCAGCAGCAGATCAGCTTGTGGCTTATGTTTTTCTCCTCCCCCACTCTCATGCCAATTGGGATTAATGCCAGCTGCAACTACAGCTGCTGTGTCCCAGGCAGGATGGAAATAATCCCTCTTTTCCACTTGCTGCTCCCAAATCTCTGATCATCCAAACAACTCCCCAAACTAGCACTGTGTTCTAGTGATGCTTGTCCCCAAAATGCACTTCATAGTAATGGAGCTGTCCTGGAGATTTTCATCCAGTCACAGAGCCAAATGAGGAGCAGCCTCCCTTCATCTCGCCATCCTGAACCCCCAATAAGCATGAGTTTTGAAGGTCTTCTAATATGACCCCCAATCTACAACCTAGAATTAACATTACGACATCTAGACCACCCAGTTTTGTCATACATTTCCTTTTCAAGAAATTCACTATTTTCTAGGTTTTACATTTCAAAATAAGCCAAAGAACACAGTTGTAAGAATAAGTAACATGTCATTATTTGAACAATTACATCTTAAAGATCTTTAATTTTCAGATTAAAAGACCAATACAGGGAATGGAGTGGTGTTTTGGTGGTTATAGCTCTTGCCTGACATATGTGAGGATGTGAGTTTGAACCCCAGCACCACATACACAATGAAGTGTCAGAGCAACAAAATTCACAGGAAAAACTGAATGAAATTATCTCTCTCTCTCTCACTGTCCCTTGTTTAAAAAAAGACAAATACATTTGTTTTCATATTTCTGTTGTTATGTTTTTTTTGACATTTATACTGAAAGAAGTTCTGACTTTTATACATAATATATTAAGGATATATTTCAACTCTCCTGATAAAATGAAATAATAAAAGACTAAAAAGAATCTTTCTCTCTATATATATATTTGAAGGCAAATGTACACAACTTGGAAAAACGTACTTATTTATTAAATGATATAACCATATATTACCTGGTGATGTCTTAGATTTTGAGATTTAAATTGTATCACTTGGAATTCCATTGTGTAAGTGCCATGTCTTCTCAAAGATTTTTTCCAATTCTTTATAACTTATGCCTTCAAAGTCTCTATCTTTTCTGTCCACTTTTAATCTCTTTTATCAAATCTTGCACCACTCTTTGGTTTCACTTACACGTACTTAGCTTTTGCTTTAATTTCACTCAGGCCTTTCACACAAGGTACATATGCCTAGAAAGATTTTAGTAGGGTGGGATTGCAAAGAGTGGCTTGCAATGCAGCCAGGACATCATCACCAGTCTTATTTTTTAATTTCATTTATTTTTTTTAAAGAGAGAGAGCAATAGTGTGAGAGAGAGAGAGACAGACAGAGAGAAACAATTTTTGTTTAGTTTTTCATGTGACTTTCACTCCTCTGACACTTCACTGTGTACGAGGTGCTGGGATTTGAACACAAGTACTCACACATGCAAGGCAAGCACCACAACTGCCGAGCCACCACTCCAGCCCCCACCAGTCACCTTTATAACTGCCTCTCCCCAACTCTTGAAATCATGTTTTCCCCATATGCTACATTTTAAAAACATGCTCAAATATTAGGTTATTCTTCCTTCATTCTACACATATTCTTATTTTCCAGCACAAATTATTTAAGTAAAGTCATTCAGGAGAGAAAGATAATCTTTGTTAACCAATAAAAAGAAGAGGTGTAATACCTACAAAAGTTCCCCATTAGTAGCCATAAGAGATGAAGTTTCCCTTGGCCAACCCAAATCACACCTGGTGGTAAGACCAGCACATCTTGGTGATATTTGAGTCATGCATCAATTCTCATATAAGTATGGGCAATAACTTGAAAGTACACTGATTAAGATGTAAATGGCAACTTTGTTTTAGGAAAGAGGGGAAGTTCACCTGTGTGACACAATAGAAATCTTACTCTATCTTCCTGATTAGTTTATTGGAAACTCAGACTGCTTCCCAATAAAAGTTTGTCCCAAATAAATAATAAAGGAGATTAAGCAAATTTCTCCATGATTTTAAATGTTGCTATGTCAGAACCCAAACTGAATTCACTTTGAGACACATAGACTTAATACTATTTCAGTAATGTTTTGGGTTATCTTTGTAAATGCGTATCAGCTGTATTGTTTGGAAGTTACATACCCACATGGGTCTGATGATAGCATCATCATAGATCTGTAGGAACTTGTGCTGCTAAAGTTACTTCTCTGAAATTCACACCTTTCCTACAAGGAAATATGTAATGCCAATGCTTCCTTCCCTTTTCTTGAAGGGACAGAAATATGGTGTCTGGAAGATTCTCAATTCCATGGAGTATGAATCTTTCTACCTGGGATTTACTCACAGGGAATGTTAGCTGCCTCTGAACTGAAATGTTTTTGTTTGTTTGTTTGTTTGTTTTTGAGATAAGTACAGCGTGAGAGAGAGATAATCAATTTTATTTAGTTTTCATGTGATTTTGTTCCTCCAACACTTTGTTGGGTATGTGGTGGGTGCTGGGATTCGAACCTTCATATTTGCACATGCCAGGCAAGCACCATAATCGCCGAGTCACCACTCCAGCCCCAACATTTTTCTTTTTATAATTAAATAATATTTTAATTTTACTGACTAGCTTTAAATTTCCCTATAAACAGCCATTAAAACTATGTAAACTTTGTATATTAGTGACTAAAAATGATATAATAGTTTAAGTCTATAGGGATCTTTTTGTTTTGCCAGTGAAAAATGGAAGGAACTGCTTCAGACTTCATGACAATAATCATGCAAGAAGAAATGTCCTTCGAGTTTAAAAGTAAACAGGTGGAAGCTGTCAGGACACACTAACAAAGAATCTAAGAAGCTAATTCTCGTTCAATCTTTTCTATTAATGCCCCTTTACCCACACAATCTTATTTCTGCCTGATCCACTGTTGCGTAAGATACTGAACACAGCTGCAGATCAATGAAGTCATTTACAGATCCACCTCATGGGTAAGATAAATGATGGATTAATCTCAGTTCCCTGGGGCCTTTATTTTTGGAACAAATCCTAATAGTAGCTGAAATCCCTTACTGGAGATTCCTTAAATTGCTGCCTTCTCTGTCTTTCCTAAATTTACTTATTTTTCATTGTTGTTGTTAACATTTTATTATTGCTTCCAAGTTTCTCTAATTCCATAAAAGTTATGAACATTAGCTTACATGACTAGCTATGGGTATTTCTAGCCATAAAGATAAAAGGCACAGACCACTGTCACATAGATGCCAAGTGCTAAAATAATCCCACAGAAATTAATTTGTTTTCAGAACTATGGGGAACACTTCTCAATTCTAGAGTTCAATACCAGTTCAGATTATTGTTAAAACCAATAGAAAAATAAACAGAGGAAAGAAAAATGTGAGAGAAAGCTAATGCTAATTTTTTTGAAGGGATTCAAACTTTAAGGTAGGCACGATAAAGATGCAATTAAAGGGGCTGGAGTGGTGGCTCAGCAGTTAAAGTGCTTGCCTGGCATGCACCATGATGCAGGTTCAAACCCTAGCACCATGTACACAAAATGTGTTGGAACAGTGAGGGTCACATGAGGAACTGGGTAGAATTGATTTTCTCTTTCTCTCTCTTACTTTCCCTGTCTCTTTTAAAAATTGCAATTAAAATAACGAGGTATGATAGCTGGTAAGTATTCTCATTTCATCTCAATTCTGATATAATCTGTGAACCATTATTTTAGTGATAATGGTGGAAATGGATTAAGTGCTTTATAGGTATTATCCTATTCTTTGCTCAAGAGTAGATTCCCTATTTTACAGTTGAGAAAGTTTGGCTAAGAAAAGGAACTCTTCCAAGTGTACACAGTCAATAAAAAATTGAGTTAAAGTTGGATTGACTATGGGAGATAACAATGCAGAAAACCACACTTAAAACAAATGCACTGTATATATGCAATGCAAAATCTTACATAACCCTTTTACTCTATGTAACAGGGTTAATTACAAGTACCTTTGAGATCGTTAAGAGTATGTTATTTTGTTTTATAGAGTCAGTGGTCCATTTTTAAATGAACTTCCCTCTTTATCTGGGTTTTTCTAAACATTTCAGATAACCAAAAATGAATATTATTTTATTGTTCATTTGGGTCTCAAATGCATATTAGAAGATATATTTTTTGATGTATGCTTCAGTTACTTTAAGAACTGAATCTAATGGGATGAGACTATCTTGTTCAACGAGAGAGATGTTGGTGGAGGGAATTTAACATGGAAAAGACACAATTAAAACTTAGTCTTAACAATCTGACATAAACTGTGATAGCAGTGGATATTTTTCAAAATGTTAAATATTCTGGAGTGTTGATCCTATGCTTTTTTCTAGTAATTACAGTGCTTCTGGTCCAATGTTTAGGTCTGATCCTCTTTGAGTTGATTTTGGTGCATGATGAGGGATAGGGATTGATATAGTTCCGTTCTTCTATTTATGAATATTCAGTTTTCCAGCAGCATTTGTTGAAAAGTTTTTCTCCAACCTGTGTTTTTGACATCTTTGTCAAGCATCAGATGACTGTATCTAAGAGGATTTTTCTATGTTCTGTCCTCTTCCATTTGTCTTCATATCAGTTTTTACGCCAATACCAACCTGCTTTTGTTACTATAGCTCTGTAATATAATTTGAGATCAGGTAAAGTGATGCCTCCAGCATTGCTTTTAATGCTCAACATTGCTTTGGCTATTCTGGGTCTTTTTTTTCCATTTGAATTCACAGGCACCAACATCCTTAATAATATTTATAAAAGCAAGAATCAATAAGTCGGGTGATGGAGCTGGAGCGATGGCTCAGCAGTTACAGTCTTGCCTGGCATGTGTGAGGACATAGGTTTGAACTCCAGCACCACATACACAATGAAATGTCAGAGCAATGAAAGCCACATGAAAAACTAAATAAAATTGATTCTCTCTCTCTCTCTCTCTCTCTCTTTCTCACTGCCCTTCTATCTCTTTAAAAAAATAAGTAGAGTGACATCAAATTTAAAAGCTTCTGCACAGAAAGGAAACAATTAAGAGAGTGAAGAGATTACCTACAGAATGGGTGAAAAATCTTTGCCAGCTACTCTTCCAATAGGAGATTAATACCTAGAATATATGAAGTAAAAAAAAAATTAACACACACACACAAAACCCAAATAACTGAATCAATAAAAAGGCAAATTGAGCTAAAGATACATTTCTCAAAAGAAGGCAAATAGGAAAAAATGAAAAAAATATTCAACATCCTTAGCAATCCAGAAAATGCAAATCAAAGCTACATTGAAATTTTATTTCATTTCAGTTAGAAGGCGATCATTAAGAACACAAATAATAATAAAATTCTGGCAAGGATGTTGAGAAAAAGGTAAACTCATACATTGTTGGTGTGCCTTCAAATTAGTATGAATATTTTGGAAAGCAGCATAGAGATTCCTCAAAAGACTGGGAATGCAACCACCATATGAACCAGCTATCCCACAACTTGGTATTTATCCAAAACAACTAAAATGAACATAGGATGGTGATTCGTGCATACCAATGCTTACAGAAGCACAGTTCACAATAAGCAAGTGACAGAACCAATTTAGGTGCTTGTCAACAGATGAATGGATAAAGCGAAAGTGTCATATATACAACAATGGATCATAACTCAACCACAAACAAAATTATGTCATTTGCTGGCAAATAGGTGGAATTAGAGAACACTGTGTTAAGTGAAAAAATAAACTAGACTGTGAAAATCAAAAGTTAAATGTTTGTTGCATATCCAGGAACTACAGAGAGAGGAAAACAAAAGAAATAAAAAGAGAATCTCACAAAAATAGGACTTCAGTCAATAGAGTAGAGAAAGTAGATCAAGACAGAGGGACACAGAAAAGAATAGGGAAATAAAACTCATTAAATTGTGTCCATGTACAAATATACCACAACTAGTACATATATATATGTACTTGCCAGCATATGCGTAATGAAAATGCACTAATTAAAATAACAGTAATAGAAAGAAGATGTGTACATTAGAGTAGATCAGGGGAAGGGAAAAGGAAGGTACTAGGGAATGAGATTGATAGAATTATGTGCTTATTTGAATATTGTGTATGCCTTTGAAACAATTCAATGAATTAATATAAGATGTTCTCCTTCATGTTTCCATGGACACTAACTTAGAATATATAATTTTGTGCAATTGTGTCTCTTCTTGGACTTTGATGATATTTAGTGAAGTGATCATGGGATATGTAGGCTGTGTTTTTTTTTTCTCAGAACTATATAATATATGTTTTTTGGTCTCTGTAGTGCTTCTGTACTTCTGAAGACACTAATTCTTTAGAATCAAATTATCTTAAAGATGATTCTTCATTGTTACAGTTAAACAAAGAGAACAACTATTTGTAGTTATATATTCACTAACAGCTCAAGAAAAGGGAAATAGTATTCTCCACTTTGCTTTTTTTGTATTTGTTTGTAAAATTCTCCTTGGTGATAAAACAACACAATGCGCTCTTTTAGTTAAAGATGAGATCAGAATTTTTGTGCACTTTCACAGTTGGAGTGGGGAGAATGTTTGATTTTTCAAAGTTTTATTGTTGGCAGGAAAAGAATAGTTGGAAATACGGCTACATTTTAACATTTTATGCATTCTGGAATATTTTTAAAAATCAATAAAAACTTATGATTCACTTTGTGAAGATTTACTACATATTTTAATGGCTTGTAGCAAATCTTTAAAAAATTAGAAAGACTAAAATGTATTATTGTTATGATCATAATCACCATTGAATAATATAAACTGCCTAAATTCAAAACATGGCTCTATGGATAGGGAAATATATAGGAGTAATAAAATTTTTATATTCATATTGTGGAAAAATTATAAGGAAATATTACTTTTGTACTCTACAAGGACAAAACAATATACTGAATTATATGAATCATCAAAATTCCATACAGATCTCTGTAAAGAGTGAAATGAATTTCCATGGAACTTTGCTCATCTTTCCTATCATACTTACACTTTACAGGAAACAAAGACAAATCTAAAATTCAAAAAGATCTTGAATGAGGGAAGATTGTGGAGTAGAGGAAGGGTTCACGTCCTGCCGTTCCTTGACTAGAGATTTAAGAATTAGGAAGAGCACTCCTCAGTAAATGATGACTAAGGGAACTCACTAAAACTCAACATTGGAGAGAAAAATAATCAGAGAGACACAGAAAATTGAAAACTTTAATATAGTATAAGAAGTAGTGCATTAGAGTTGCTCCAGCTTGGCTGGTGTCAGCATTGGCAGCATCAGCCCACTGCTGAGGAAAGGGAGAGCACAGGCAGAGAGAGAGAAAAGTGTGGCAAATAAAAATTGGCTTTGAATCTGGAATACAGAGGGCAGCTGATCTTAGCTTGACCCAGTGAAGGTGGGAGAAGTTATTGCGTGATAACTCACTAAAATCACTCAGCTAAGGGGTGGAGAGTCCATTTGGAATCAGTTGCAGTTGTGGGAACCATTTTTGAGTGGCTGCAGCAGCTGTCAGAGGCTGGAGATTGGAAACTCATATAGGAAGTAGCCAGCCTGACCCAGTGGTTATTTTTTGTGGGGTTCAGAGTGCAACTTGACCAACATGATTAAAACACTTGCACAAAGAGAAATATGCCCAGGACAGTCCAGGCTTAGGATACTGAGGAGAGAGAGAGAACTCCCCTTGTAATTGACATCTTGTACAACAACTAGAAAGAAGCCAGTAACCATCCAGACAGGCACATCAGCACACCAGGTCTGATCCTGGGTAATTCACATTCATTGAGGTGGAATATGTAAATACTGTTGAAGTTTAGACTCTTCACCCTGTAAGTGGAATGATTAGGGGCCTCTGAGGTTCCAGGCATCCATCAAAAATTGGCATTCTCCCCAAAAAGAGTGAATGTGGAGCAAATTTCAGATATAACCCACTGACTGAGTTCCAAAGGTCATCCAACAGCAAACTCTAGCTACCGGAACTTTCGATTTATCACTGTACATCAGCCCTATTACAAGAGTACACAGGTGTCAGCACCCACCATTCTATCCTATCCTCTACTGGGAGATGTGTACATTAGAGTAGATCGGGGGAAGGAGGAGGGAAGGGAAAAGGAAGGTACTAAGAGCTACTAAACCTGCTTTGTTTCCTGGCTCTCACTGGCATTTTGGTGAGAAACACAAAGATGTGCTACTTAAAAACCCCTAATCCCTGACAAAGGGCCACAGTTCCCAAAAATAAGTATAAGTAATAGCACATCATAAGCACAGAGTATCCACCCTTGCCAACAGTTTTGACTGCCTCGATGGAAACAAACCTTTTATTTCCCATTAAGATTTTTTTCCTATCCATTTCTTTTCCTGTTTCTTTTTAAGTTTAAATTTCATTTTTAAAATTTTCACTTTATTTGATTTATTCTATTTTTTACTTTTTATTTTACTGTTTTCAATTCTGCATGATTCTTATTCCATTCTGTATGTCCTCATTGCACAGATATATATTAATGTAATTTTCTTTCATTTTAATTGTTCTCTTCTTTACCCATGTATTATTTAACCTTGATTTGACTTTCATAAGGTAAAATTTAAGGTAGATTTGATTTTTTTTTCACTTGTATTTTGCTTTTTGATTCTCTTGTTGTACCTTCTTCACTCTCCTCTCCTACTGATAGTCGGATATTCCCGTTCTCTCTTCCTTTATTTATTCAATTAGTTTTAATAATTTGATTCCACCTTATAGCCATTATCTTCTACCTATCTCCTACTTCTCCTATGCTTACTTTTTATATATTTCAAACTTTCTCTTGCCTTCTTAAAATATTTTCTATTCACTAAAGGAACTGTAGTTATACTATCTGATATAATTATATAGTTTTTGTGATTCCTACCCCATTCATGTGGTTGTGATTATTAATAGAGTGGAAAACATAGTAGATACCTTCAATATAATGTCTGATCTAGAGAATGATTGTTTACACTGCTAACATTAATTGCTTATCTGAACATTCCTCTACAGGTGGTAATTAGTGTTATAGATGTCAAAGTAGATACCAGACATTTATTTTAAAATTGCACATTGGTTGCTAACATTATTATTATTTCTTTCTCTCTCTTTTTTTAAGAGGGGCTGGAAAGTGATTCAGATTCTTAGGGCAGAGATCCTGCTGCTGATCAACACAGTCAATTAAGAGCAAATCTCACACAACACATGACCTAGCCCCACGGGGGTCTCAATAAAATACATGAATATATACAATATGGTAGACAAAAATAAATAAATAAATAAAAACTGGGCCTCAATTAGGAACATCTAGAGGGGACCTCGGATCATACAGTAAAAACAGAGAGAAGTCCCTAGTGTGAAAAAAAAAATAACTGCATACCAAAGGACTCACATAAAAAAAGGAAGAAGAATCCATCTCAACGGATGCACAAGATATTTGAAAACATGTGGAAACAAACAAATCTTCCCCCTCAAGTTCAGAATTCTCCAACAAAGAAACCCACGGATTTGAAAGTACAGGAAATTCCAGAGAATACTATATAACTGATTATTAAAGTGTTCAGTGAAATAAAAGAAGATCTAAGAGCAAATATAGTAGGTGAAAGCCCATTTGAATAAAGAAATAATGAAAAGAAACTAATCAGAAACCCTGGAAATGAAGGATGCAATGAATTAAATTAAAAATTCCCTTGACTTGGTTATATACACATATGAATATTCCACAATGAAATTCGTCTTCATGTGTATCCCCAAAGCACTAATTTTAAACACCTACAAAGAAATAGCAGAAATACCCACAAAATGGAGAGAAAGGAATGGGGAGAGGGAGGAAGGAAGAAAAAATAAGGGGATGTATTAGGGACCGAATTAGTGCAAATAATATTCAAGGCTTGTATAATTATGTCATAATGAGCCCTAATAATATGTATAAATAAAAGAAATATATATATATATATATATATATATATATACACATACACACACACACTCACATATATATATCCAATATATATCATCATCTTCTTCTTCTCCTTCTCCTGCTCCTTCTCCTCCTTCTCTTTCTCCTTCTCCTTTCTATATGTATATCCAGTGGAGTTTGATCAGCCATGAAGAAGAATGAAATACTGGCATTTGTCAGCAAATGTGCGGAAATAATCTGTATTGTCAACTTGATAAGATTAAGAGATATCTAGGATTCAGAGACTTTTGAATGTGTTGAGGGGATTTCAAGAAGTGGGCTATGAGAATCCCAACAACTTTGGGTCCTGAGGCAGGAGGATTACAAGTTCAAAGCCAGCCTCAACAATTTATCAAGGTCCTAAGCAGCTTGGTGAGACTCTTAGAAAAAAAATTACAGAAGGGGGAGTGGAGGGTTGAGCTCAGTGGTTAAGCACCTCTGGGTTCAATCCTCGGTGGAGAAGAAGAAGAAGAAGAAGAAGAAGAAGAAGAAGAAGAAGAAGAAGAAGAAGGAGAAGGAGAAGGAGAAGGAGAAGGAGAAGGAGAAGGAGAAGGAGAAGGAGAAGGAGAAGGAGAAGGAGAAAAAGAAGAAGGAGGAGGAGGAGGAGAAAGAAGAGGAGGAGGAGGAGGAGAGGAGGAGGAGGAAGAGAATGGGGAGAAGGAGGAGGAGGAAATAAGAAGAGGAGGAAGAGGCATTGGAAGAAGAACAAGAGGAGGAGGAGGGGAGGAGGAAGAAGTTGTTATTGTTGGTATTAGTATCTGAGATAACACACCAAGAGAAGACCCACCCCGAATGTGGGCAGCACAGTCTAATAGACTACAGGAGCCTGGATCAAACCAAAATGGGGAAGAAGAAAGAATCAATGATGCAAACTTGATTCTTCTTGAATGGATACCGTGATTACTGGTGTGATTGCCTAAGGATATAAGCTCCTTCTCTCTTCTAATGTAGACTTCTGCAAGTCTCCAGTAAATTTCCAGGCCTTCATACCCCATACTGGGACTGTCATACATGTTCTTCTGAGATTCCAGCTATGTGGACTGAGAAGCTATTGGTTCCTGTGGTTCTTTAGCTGGCAGAGGGCCATTGTGGTATAATCTAAATTCTGATTGTGTAAGACTACCATATATATATATATATATATAGAGAGAGAGAGAGAGAGAGAGAGAGAGAGAAAGAGAGAGATATATATAGTTTAGATAAATTTAGATATTAGGTGTCCCCCAAAAGCTCATGTGTGAAACAATGTAAGAAAGTTTAGAGATGAAATGGCTGATTTATGAGAATCTTAACCTAAACAGTGCATTAATCTCCTGATAGGGAATTACCTGGGTGATAACTACAGGCAGGCAGGGTGTGGATGAAGGATGACTACAGGCAGACAGGGTGTGGATGGAGGAGGTCAGTCACTGGGGGTGAGGAGAGTTCTCTTTGCTTCCTGATTGCCATGTGCAGAGCTGCTTTCCTCTGCCATGCACTTCACATGTTGTTCTACAAGACCTTTGGTCCGATTTATGGACTGAGACCACTGGAATTTTGACCAATGTAAAATTTCCTCCTCTAATTGTTCTAATCAGGTCTTTTGGTCAAGTGGTGCATATACTAACTAAAACAATACTGTTGATTCTGTTTCTCTTGAGAATTCTGACTAATATCATCATTAAAAAGAAGGCAATTCATTAAAAGAATATAATTTTAAATATATGTGTACCCAATATTGGAGGATATAAATATATAAAGAAAACTGAAAAATTTATAGGCAGAAAAAATAATGCAAAACAAGTCAGGGACTTTAATAATCCACTACAATAATCAGCAGATTATTAAGATGGAAAAATTAATCAAGAAATAGAAGACTTGGGGCTGGAGCGGTGGCTCAGTGGTTTCGGTGCTTGCCTGGCAAGCACGAGGACCCGGGTTCAAACCCCAGCACCACGTACACAACTGAGTGTTGGAGCAACTAAGGCCATGTGAAAAACTAAATAAAGTTGTTTCTCTCTTTCTGTCTCTCACTGTCCCTCTCTCTTTAAAAAAAAAAAAAAAAAGAAATAGAAGACTTAAATAGAACTATTGACCAAATGAACCTAATAAGCGTACACAGAACATTACACCAAAGAAGCAGAGTAATACATATTCTTCTGATGCTCATGCAGAATGGATTATATGCTAATATATATTTTAAAAAGTCATGATAAGTTTAAAAAGATTGAAATCATCTCTTGTATCTTTTTAAACAGGATGATATAAAACTAGATATCAGCAAGAGAAAGAAAAAAATCAAATTTGCAATATGTAGAAGATAAACAACATATTCTTCAACAACCATTGGATGAAAGAAGAAATCAAAAGGGAAAATGTAAAAAAAATCCAAAGAATACAAATGAAAATACAGTGTACTTAAACTCATGGGATGGAGCAAAAGCAGTAGTGAAAGGGGATATATGGTGATGAGTGCCTAAGTTACAAGAGAAGAGGGATCTGGAATCACCTAATTTCTCACCTCAAGGAACTAGGAAAAGAACATATAAAGTTCAAAGTTAGTAGAAGAAAGTAAATAATAAAATTTGGGGGAAATAAATAGACAAAGAATACAAAATGTTAGTGAAACCCGGAGTTGATTTTTTTAGAAAGTTAAAACTGGCAGACTCAGGCTGGATTGGTGGCTCGGCAGTTGCGGCATGTGCCCAGCATATGCAAGTACATGGGTTCAAACCCCAGCACCCATGTACACAGCCAAGAGTCAGAGCAACGAAGGCCATGTGAAGAAATCAATAAAGGTTGATTTTCTCTCTCTCTCCCTCTCTCTAACTGTCCTCCTCTCTTTAAAAAAAAAAAAAAAACTGTCAGACTCTTTGCTAGACTAAGAAATAAAAAAGAGAGAGGAATCTAATTGATACAATTAGAAATAGAAGAGGTACCATGATAACAGTTATGATGAGAATATAGTGAACAACTATATGCCAACAAATTGAACAACCTGAAAGAACTGGATGAATTCCTACAAACTACCTATCAAGATTAAATCAAGGGAAATGGAAGAGTGGCTCAGTGTTATGGTGCTTGCCTGGCATACGCAAGTACTCAAGTTCAAACCCCAGCATCACATACACAACAAAGTGTCTGAGGAATGAAAGACACATGAAAAACTAAATAAAAATTGCTTCTCTCTTTCTCTCTCTCTCTCTCGCTGTCCCCTCTTTCTTTAAAAAACTAAGAAATAAAATAAAATAAAAAGACTAAATCAAGAAGATAGAAATTGAACAATATCAAATTAATAGATACGATCAGTAATAAAAAGTACCCCCCAAATAAAAACAGGATCAGATAACTTTAAATAAAAATACTACTAAACATTTAAAGAACTGATATTTTTATAAAATTATTTTAAAATATAGAATGAATACTTCCATACTTACTATATGAGTCCGGCATTACTGTGACACCAAAACCAAGGGTACTACAATTAGAGAAAACTGTAGGCCAAGATCTTTCATAAATACAATTTTTATAGTCTTTGACAAAATAGAATGTCACTAATACAAGAGTACATTTGAAGGATCACAAACCATGACCAAATTAAACTTATCTCTGGAACGCAAAAATCTTCAACATTCAGAAATCCGTAAATGTGATTCATCACATTAACAGATCAGAAGTACAAAATCATTATCTCAATAGAAGCCAAAAATATAGTTAACAAAAATCAAACACATTTCACGATAAAAACTCAAATTAAGCATAGAAGGAATTTATTTCAGCATTTTAAAGGCCTTTTTTAAAAAAGTCTACAGCTAACAAAATGCTGAAAACTGAAAACCTTTCCTCTGAGATGAGAAACTAGGGAAGTATGCTCATTCTTGCTATTTCTATTTAAAAATTTACTAGAAATCCTAATCAGAGTAATTAGGCAAGAAAAAAGACATGAAAGAAATCCAAATTTGAAAGGAAGAAATGAAATTATCTGCATATTCATATGAGGATCTATATGTGAAACCCACAAGACTGCACAAAAATTCAATTTGAAACAATAAATTCAGTAATTTTATAGGATACAAAAATTAACATATATAAATCAGTTACATTTCTATATGCTAATAATATACACTCCATGAAAGAAATTAAGAAAGTAATTCATTGCGTTACAAAAAGTAAAAATACTTACAATAAACTATGAGGTTAGAGACTTGTATACTGAAAACTGAAATATTGATGAAAGAAATTAAAACCATACAAATAAATTTAAGGATATCCCATGTCCATGGATTATAAGAATTAATATTATTGAAAATACCCTTACTGTCTAAAGCAATCTACAATTTCAATTCTTACTAAAATTCCAATGGTAATTTTTAGAGAATGAGGATAAACTTTTAAAGTCTCATTAAGCCGCAGTAGACCACAAATCATCACAATTTTAAGCAAGAACAAAGTTGAAAGTGTCACATTCCTCAATTTAAAAACATTATATTGCAATAGTCATCAAAATACTGTTACTATCATAAGCATAGACACCTACATCAATGGAGCACAACCGAGGGCCACAAAATAAACCAACACTTACAGAATCAATTAATTTTTGACAAGGGTGCCAATTATATACATTGAGGAAAGGATATTCTCTTAACTAATGATATTGTGGAAAGTGGATATCCACATACAAAAGAATGGAAGTGGACTTTTGTTTTTCCACCATACACAAAAGGAACTTAAAATGCATTAAGAATTCAATGTAAGGGGCTGGAGTGGTGGCTCAGTTGTTGGCGTGATTAGCTGACATGGTCGAGGACCTGGGTTCAAACCCCAGCATCACATATACAACTAAGGGTCAGGGAAACAAAGGCCAGATGAAAAAATAAATAAAAATGATTATCTCTTTCTTTCACTCTCTCCCTCCTCTCTCTTTAAAACAACAACAACAACAAAAAAGATTTAAATATAAGACTTGAAATCATAAAAATCTGTGATAGTCATCTTTTTGCTGCTGCGGCCAAAATACCTAACAAGAACAATTTAAAGGAGGAAAAGTTTATTTTGGCTCATGGCTTCAAAGGTCTCAGTCCATGGTCAGCTGATGTCATTGTTCTGCAAGAGGTGAGGCAGAACATTATGGTACAAGGAAAAATCACTCAGTTTATTGCAGTGTGGAAGCAGAGACAGAGGGAGCCTGGAAGAAAATAAACTCTTGCAAGGTATGCCCTCAGTGATATATTTGGTCCAACTACATCCCACCTCCTATTCATCTGTCAATGAATTAATACATGGATGAGGTCAGAGTTATCATGGCCCAATTATTATCTAAAAGCCCCACCTTTGAACCTTTGTGCGTTGCCTAACACATGCATTTGGATGTGGAGGCATTCCAGATCCAAACTACTAAAAACACCTAGAACTAAACAGAAAATATTTCTGGACACTGGACTTGGTAATTATTCCTTAGCTATGACATCAGAAGTATAAGCAGAAATAGACAAGTAGGATAACAACAAAAACCTTCTGTGCAGCAAAGGAGACTGTCAACAAAATAAAAAGGCAAACCTACTGTATGGAAAAAAATATTTCCAAACTATATATTAATAAAGGGTTGATCTTCAAAATATATAAGGGTCTTCTACAACTCAATAGCAAATATAAAAGCAAATAATCAGATTTTTTTAAATGAGGAAAGGAATTAAATATATACTTCTCAAAAACATATATTAATTGCTCAAAGGAATATAAAAAGATGCTCAAAATTACTAACAAGGAAAGTGCAAAGTGGAGCCACAAGGAAATGTCACCTTGTTATGGTTTAGATATTAGCTGTCCCCAAGAGCTCATGTGTGAGACGATGCAAAAAGTTTAGAGGTGGAATGCTTGGGTTATAAAAGACTTAACCTAATCCCACTGAGGATTAACTGAGTGGTAACTGTAGACAGGCAGGGTGTGACTGGAGGAGGCGGCCTGGGAGTGTGCCTTCAGATATTTATTTTGTACTTGAGAGGAGCTGTCTCTCTGCTTCTTAAAGCCGTGTTCCCAGCTGCTTTCCTCTGCCACACTCTTCTGCCATGTTGTCCTTCCTTCCCTCCATCCTGGAGGAGTAAAACCAGCTGTCTGTGTACTGAGACCTCTGAAATTATGAGCCTCAAAAGAAACTTTTTCTCTTCTAATTATTTTTGTCTGATGTTTTGGTCACCGTGGCAAAAAAAAAAAAAAAAAGAAAGAAAGAAAGAAAGAAAGCTAACTAAAACACACCTTATACATATTAGGATGGTACTATGGTTTGGATATGAGTTATCACTCAAAAGTTCCTGTGTTAATGAAAGCATGTTTGGAGGTGAAATGACTGGATTGTGAGAACTGTTACCTAATCAGTCCATCCTAATTTGAATGGGCTAAATGAGTGGTAACTATAGACAGGTGAGTCACTGGTCCAGGCCCTGAAAGGGTGCATCTCCCCTGTAGCCTCTTCCCCTTTCTCTGAGTGCTTCCCAGCTACTAGGAGGTGAGCAATTTTCTTCTTCCCTGCCCTTTGGCCATGATGTGCTGTATTACTTTGAACCCAGAGCACCGAACTTGACCAGTCATAAACTAAACGTCTGAAACTGAGGCAAAATATCCTATTGGTGGGAACATAAACTTATATAGCCATTATTGAAAGCAATAGGAAGACTCTTGAAAATAATTTAAAATAGTATTGCCATATGATCCTGCATCCCCACTACTGGATAGACCCAAAAGAGTTTAAATTAGGATCTCGTATAGATAAATGTGCTCCCATATTCACTGTGGAATTAATCACAATAGCCAGTACATTGAAGCAATCGAAGTATCTATTGATCGATAAGTGGATAAAAAATGTAGTATATACACACAATGAAACAGAAATGTTTATAAATTTACATGGGATTATACCTCATAAACTCTTCAAAGGTTAAAAATATTATAAGATTAGAATCATTTAACACACCTAATCTTTCAAACATCATAGCTTATCCTACCTTAAATGGGCTCAGAACATTAGCCTGCAGTTGCGCATAATCACCAAACAGAAAACCTATTTTATAACAAAGTGTTGACAAACTCATTTAATTAGTTGAATATTGTACTGATAGTAAAAGTCATATGGTTGTTCTGTATCACTAGCCCAGGAAAAGATAAAAATTCGAAGTTCAGAGTATGTTCTCTATTGAATATGTATAGCTTTTGCACCTTGGTACAGTCAGAATATATAATTTTCAGTTTTACAAAACAAGAAAATTTTATCCTTTGTGCCAATAGGAATAAACCCATAAAGCATTATATTAAATTTAATGAGACAGATCCAGAAACACACATAGTGCACGATTCCACTTGCATTAGTCAGGGTTCTTTTGAGGAATAGAACCAACGGAATATATATTTATATATGTGATTATCAAAAGGGGATCTATTAGGTGGACTTCTATGACCAGCAGCTGGGTGGTCATGTAATGATTTTCTGCAGGGTGGAGAGCCAAGGGAACCAGTAGTTACTAAGTCCTAGTTGTTGGAGACCAACAATGCAGTCCCAGTCTAAGACTGAAGGCAAGAAAGCTCCCTAAAGAATTTCTGGCCAGTCTGCTTTGAAAGACCGAAGGAGCTGGCATCTTATGTCCTCAGCAATTGCAGTAGCAATAAAGGCAACTGTGTCAAGAAGAATCCAGCTTGCATCTGCCTTTGGTTCCTCCTTCCAACTTTTGGTTCTATTCAGGCTTCACACCTATTGAACTGGGCTGCCCATATTTGGGGTGGGTCTCCCCATCAGTTTATATTCTCTCTTCCTAGATTCTGAAATGAATTTGCTTTTATTCTTCATGATGATCCATCGCCGCAGGAATATGAGATCACTCCCTTGCATAATAACAGGTCCTATAGTTAACGTAAAAATTTTACACTCGTGCACACACACACCTCTGTATAAGGGATGCAAATAAGAAAAATTATAATTTACCCTGATTTTTTTCTTCCAAGAAAAGTGACTGCACAAAATGATTTACCTTCATTAAACAACAGTTAATTCATCTATGACTCAATATCTCCCCTAATTGAAGCCGGTTGGGGTGGTACTACTCATCCATGCCATGCCCCACATATTCCTTCACTCATTCATTCCTCAGTAATCATTTAGTATGTACTATATGCCAGAAAATGTATTGGGCAGCAGCTTTGAAGTGGTATGAGAGACATGATGACTGCATTCAGGAATCTCCTGCCTACATGGAAGAGAAGGGCATAGTAAGAAAAGTGCTAGTAAGTGAAATACAAAGCACTATCTTAGCACAACAAAAAAAAGTAAAACCTTCACATGAGATTGGAGATGATTTCACATAGGATGTGACATTGAGACTTGATAAGCGAGGAAGAATATTCACACAACAAAGCAAAGGGACACTTCACTTCATGGTGTTCTCCAGGAATCACAGGTAGCTCCGGTTGATTGCAGTGCAGTTGCAAAAATAAGTCTAGAAATGCAGGCTACCGTCAAATCTGGAATGTCCTTTTGTTCTAAGAAAGAACGATATTTATCTCATAGACAGTGTGGAAATATTGAGTGGCGAAGCTTCAGGAAATAATTTAGCTGAAAATATATAACACTGAAAAATATAAAAGGGAGTTTGAAGGTTATTAAATTAATACAAGTGGGAAACAATGAATTCTAACTGAGATATTATCAGTGAGAGTAGGCAAAAATGTTTTGGAGGTAGATATGACAGTACTTTGTGCAAATTGGACATTGGAGTTAAGACATTGGAGGATAAAAACAGTTTTCAGATTTTAAGCCTGGTTAATATGTGGAATATAATGGCATATGCTGAAGCTCTGTGCATATTAAATAAGTGTAGGAACTATCTTGGAAGTAGTAATAATGAATTCAAATATTATCTTGTTGAGTTTGAGAGTTTTACAGGAAAATCAGATAACTGTGCACCAGTTGGTTGAGGATATGGAAAAAACATCCATATGCGGAATATGGAAGTTGCACCTTTCTACCATCTTGGATCATCTCATATCTTTTCTTTGTAATTCAAAAGTACTTCTTTTATGAATGAGAAATCAGGACTATTTATGATTCCAAAATTCATAGTTATTCTTCTGGCTTTTTTCGGAATTTGAAGATCCCTGCCCCAAAGCCATAAGAAGATCATAGTTCTTTTCATGATGTTATAAGACAGCAAGAGTGATTAGCTCTTTTTGAGCAGTATTTTGAATAATTAAAACTGTAAACATTTTCTGATGCCTTTCATGTATGTACAAATTGAGAATGCTGCCTAAAAACTACTTTTTTGATAAGACAACAGAATTATATCTGACTTTTTTTTAATAGAGAGGGACAGTGAGAGAGAGAAAGAGAGAATCACTTTTATTTAGTTTCTCATGCGACTTTCATTGTTCCAACACTTTGTTGTGTACATGGTGCTGGGGTTTGAACTCTCGTCCTCATGCACACCAGGCAAGAGCCGTAACCACTGAACCACCACTCCAGCTCTAGATCTGACATTTTTGCTCATATTTCAGAAGTTTACAACAGTTCACCGTGTCAGAATGTGTAGAAAGCATTAAAATAGGACATTACATGATCATATAAAAATAAATAAGAACAAACATAATTTGCACCTAGCTGATAAAAGATGAGGTAGAATGAAAGCTCCTATCAGTTCTCCTCCTTTACTTCCAAGTTGGCTCTTTAGATAATAAATAAATAATTTATATGGACATGGTATTATAGCACTTACACAAGGGATCTGGTAAAATGTAGTTGTTAAGGTGATTAAATTTAAAAACAAAAGGTAACTAGAAATAGGAATGGCTGAAGGTAAGATGGATATTTTGGAACAAAAGAATTCATTCTACTAGGGAGCTGCTTGCTCATCTGTAGTCATAACGCACAACAAAGAGTTATTATAGCTTGTGATTACTTTTATTTATATACACATCAAACTGATGAGATGAGGTTTACATTTGCTCTACTTCTTTGTTTCCATCTGAGTATCATTAACTTTCAAGATTAAATAAGGAACTTATTGAACTGTAGCATCAAATACATATTAGTAAATTGCTAGGTAATTATTTATATATTTAATCTATTTATATGTTTATACATGGCCTGCCTCAATCTGCAACCAAAGCCAGTGGTAACTTTGTACAACTCTGCACCATTAATTTCTTCGGAGTGACATTATGATGTGAGCTGAACAGATGGAATTGCAGGATTGTTCTAGCAAATTTATCATAAAAAATGCATCCGACACCTGTGTAATTTGCCTAATCATTTTCCTAATAAGCTCCCACCATTAATTATGCACGATTTCCACAATGCAATCAAGATAAAAGTAAATCTGATGACTTAATACCCTTCAAAATAATTGGTTCACCCAACACAAGGCATCCTTTGCTTTCCATAGCCATTTTCGTTAATTAGAGAAAGGGTGCACCCTGTTGGAGTCAGCAGAACGGAGACTGATCGCTTGGTGGGAGGTAGACCTGCTGGGTTTTTGGGCAGGAGTCAAGGATATTAACTCATGGAAGAATAGAAGAGAATGGTGCCCCCTTCTCTTCTTTTCTTCCCTTCACAACCCCCGTTTCCAACTTCCCTGCCTCCCCCTACCCCACCCCAGTAGCAAACAGATGCGATTAGTGTTCTTCAGCCATCAGAAAACTGACTGCAGGACTCTGTGGGTCTAATGAGAATCAACTTTTCTGAGGCTGCTGTCTTGCAGTGCAGTCCACCTGTCACATCATTAGGTGCAGCATGTGCCTTGAATTCACTTTGCTAAATGAGATTTACAGGCCCCACTGAAACCCATCCTGCAGCATCCCTGCTTCAATTAGCTAAAGATTAATTGTCTGAGAAAGGGAATGAAAGTTTTACTTCAACTGACCTGAAAAAAAAAAGTAGGAATAAAAAAGAAAAGAAAAGAAAAGTGTGGTTCAGGTATTCCACATAGGCCTGAGGCGGTGTAGAAAAACGTGATAATTTAAAGGTGCTGCAAATTTCCTACACCTCGCCTGGATGAATGAAATTAACTAGCACTAAAAGCTGTCAAATTAAAGGTTGACTTCCAGATATTAGCACCTTAAATGTCACCGAATACTCTTTCTTTTTTTTTTTTTTCCTTCTTCTTCTTCTTCTTTCTTTTTGGCAAACATTCACGTCAGCACACCTGCACACGCACGCAAACATTTTCTTACTGCTGTTCCTGCTAACTGCTTTTTCGTGCCCAGCTGGGAGTTTCTTGCTATAAATCTTTGATGTAACCATGGCTACAAAACAACTGGCAATTACAAAATTTCCTCCATGTTAATGTTACACTAATTATGTTTGAATATGCCTTAATGGAGAAGAAGAGTTGGAGGTGAGGAATGCATCTGAAAGAAGGGCAGAATGTGGGATCTCTGCTCGCATATGCCACATGGTTTCTAGCTAGTCATTGGCCCGGGGTCCTCATCTGGAGGCTGATCACGGGTAGCTACAATTTCTTAATTTGTTAATTATAACATAAGTTAAGAAAAAGCTTTTGCTTTACGGGGAATTGCCTTATATAAATAAATAATTATTAATTTTTAGCGTTGTTGAATATGCAATGATTTATTAAGATTTGGATAGAAGATAGGAAAACTTATCTAAATTTATTTTTAGTTAAATAAGAAAAGCATTTAATACTGCTAATATTTAGTGTATATGCCCCTGGAGATCTCATGTGGCTAGCATGTCAGATGCAAACAACATAGAGCACCAAAGGGAAGGGTAGCCTTACCTCACAAGGTGGGGCAATGCTTATCACAGCACCTCTATTCTATTTTTTTCTTTTTCTTTTTTTTTTTTTTAATCTACAGAGAGAAGTACAGTGAGAGGGAGAGAGAGAGAGAGATAATCAATTTTTTATTGAGTTTTTCACATGGCTTTTGTTGCTCTGACACTTAGTTGTGTACATGGATGCTGGGGTTTGAACCCGTGTACTTGTGCATGCCGGGCAGGCGCTGTAACCGCTGAGCCACTGCTCTATCCCCACAGCACCTCTATTCTATTCACCTTTAGCATTTTTGTAACTGATCACAATATGTGTGCAACAATATAAATTTGTGGGTTATAGTACCTAGATTTTGTTTGTTTGTTTTCTGGTTTGTTTTCAAAGAGAGAGAGAGGCAGTAAGAGAAAAAGAAAGAGAATTAATTTTTATATAGTTTTTAATGTGGCTTTCCTTGCTCCTACAATTAGTTGTGAATGTGGTGCTGTTTCAAACCCAGGTTCTCACGCATGCCAGACAAGCATCATAACTACTGAGCCACCAGTCCAGCCCACAGTATCTAGTTTTAAATAATAATTTTACAACATGCCTGGGTAAAGTTTCTAACAAAAAAGCAGAGATAGATAATGCTATCCATGTAAGCACAGGACAATGGTAACACTAGAGCAGACGTGAGATACTTCTACTTTGTTAGTCCCTTGTCACCTACATTTAAAAATTAAAAATGAAAACAAGAAGAAAGGAATAACTGAATAAAAAAAAGCTCTGTAAATTCTTTCATAAATTTTAGGGAGTATATTTGAAATATACATTAAGATACACTGTATTTAACAATGTACCTCTCTCTAATTAAAATATTTAAAATAAACAGCAAAAGAGACCCAACTACATCCAACTTTATGCTACTCACAAAGAATTCACATGTTAAAGAGAAATGTAGATGGGAAGTGAAGAGATTAAAAAAACACTTTCCTTGTAAATGGAAACCAAATGTCAGTAGAACGATCTCATATCAGATAAAAACAGAATTTAAGGTGATGCTAGTAAAAAGAGAAAAAAAGGTCATTATGTAATGATAAAAGGATTAAGTCAGCAAGAAAACAAAACATTTTTAAGAATATATTTATCGGGGCTGGAGCAGTGGCTCAGCAGTTAAAGCACTTGCCTGCCAACACACGAGGACTCAGGTTAGAACCCCAGCACCATGTACACAACTAAATGTTGGAGAAATGAAGGCTATATGAAAAAATAAAATGAAATCGATTATCTCTCTCCCTATATCTTTAAAAAAAGAAAAAAATATATATACATACCCCACACTAGACCATGCAAATATATTAAGCAACTATTTTTCAGTATTAAAGGAAAGGTGAACTCTGTACAATTAGCTTGGGAGTATAACATAGCATTTTATTAATGGATGATTCATACTGACAGACAACCAAAAAAGAGACATTAAAGATAAACTGCACTGTAGACTGAAAAGACATAACACATACTTACAAAATGCTTCATCCAAAAGCAGCAGAATACGCATTCTTCTCAGCAGAATATAGAACATTTTCCAGCATAGACTATATGTTAGGCCACAAACGAGTTTCAACAAACTAAAAAGTTTAAGTTCTATCATGTACTTTCTCTGACCACATTGGAAGAAAATTAGAAAGCCTCAGCAAGAGGAAGAGCAGCAATTATAAACATACAAGAAAATTAAACATGTTCCTAAACGGCCAATGGGTAAAGTAGATATTCAAATATAAACTAAAAAAATAATAAATGAAAATGAAATGATGAAATATCCAAATATATCATTTACAATAAAATCAATACTAAGAGAGAAGTTTAAATCAATGTCTACAGCCATAAAGTATAAATTTTGATTCTGTGTGGTGGTACATGTGTGTAATTCTAGCAATTGGGAAGCTGAGACAGGAGGATCTCCAATTTGAAGCTAGTCTTAGCAAATTAGTGAGGTCCTAAGAAACTTAGGGAGACTCTGTCTCAAAATAAAAAAAATTTAAAACTGGGCCAGGGATGTGGCTCAGGGACTGGAGCAGTGGCTTGGCAGTAATGGCGCTTTCCCAGCATGTGTGAGTATGTGAGTTCAAACTCTAGTACCACATATATAATGAAGTCTCAGAGCAATGAAAGCCACATGAAAGGCTAAATAAAAATTATTTCTCTCTCTCTCTCTCTCCTCTCTCTGTCTCTGTCTCTCTCTCATTGTTCCTCTCTCTTTATTAAAAAAAAAAAAGCCAGGGAAGTAGCTCAGTGGTTAAGAACCCCAGGCTCATTTGCAAAAACAAATAAAAGCAAAAAAAGTAGAATTTCAAATAAACGATCTAAAAAATCAGTTCATAGAACTACAGAAGCAAGAATAAAGGAAAATTAAAATGAGTAGAACAAAATAAATAGTAAAGATCAGAGAATAAACAAATAAAATTGAGACAAAATAATAAAAAACAAACAAAACGTTAGTTTTTTTAAAGACATGAAATTAACAAAACTTTAGCTAGACTAAGGAAAAAGAAGACTCAAACAAATAATGTCAGAAAGAGAAAAGGAGACACTACTATTGATACCACAGAAATCAATAGGTACTATTATGAATAACTACATACCAAAATATTGGAAAACCTAAAATAAATGGATAAGTGCCTGGACACATATACCTACCCAAATGGAATCATTAAGACATAGAAAACCAGGCTGGAGGAGTGGCTCTGCGGTTATGGCACTTGCGTAGCATGACCAAGGATTTGAATTCGAACCCCAGCACCACGCACACAACAAAGTGTCAGAGGAATGAAAGTCACATGAAAAACTAAATTAAATTGGTTAACAATATAGAAAACCTAAGCAAACCAATAATGAGCAATAAAATTGAGTCACAAATAAAGTCTCCAAAAAATGAAAAGCCAAGGACTAGATTGTCTAGGAAAAGAACTGGGAATTCTAGCACACTTTGGAAGTGGAACTAATGCTACTTCTTCTCAAGTGTTTTTAAAAAAAAATTACAAGGTAGGAAACACTTCTAAACTCATTCAGTGAGGCTATCATTACCTTGATACCAGATCATAGAAGGACACAAAACTAAAACAGAAACAAAACAAAAAGGTATATAGGTCAATATCCCTGACCAGCATATATACAAACCTCAACAAAATACTAACAAATCAAATCCAAATCACTTCAAAAAGAGTATACACTATGATTCAGTGTACTGTATCCCAGAGATCCAAGGATGACTTAACAAGTATAACTCAGTAAATCTGATATATCACAAAACAAAATTCAGCACGAAATCCACATGCTGCTGTCATCACACATATGAAATGCACTTGTTAAAATAAAATAATGCCTCATGTTAAAATGTCCGGAAAAATTATTTACAAGATACAGAGCACAATTAATGCTCTACATGGCAACCCTAGAGCTTACTTCATATTGAACATAGAAAGTTGAAAACATTTCCTCTAAGATATAGAACAAAAGAAGGATGCCCACATTCTCCACACCTCATCAAAGTCATACCATCAATCACAAGCAGAGAAATTAGTTCAGAAAAGTATTAAAAAGAATCCAAACTGGAAAGGAGGAAATCAAACTTTACATGATTGCAGATGGCATGCTCCTATGTACATAAAAACCTAAACTCCACCTAAAAATTCTTAGCACTGTTATACACATTCTGTAAAGTTTCAGAATACAAGATAGATACACAAAAAGCAATAGCATGTCCATGCATTAATAGGTAGTGTAATGAAAGATATTGAAAAAGCAATACCATCAACATTAGCTAAAAATAAAGCAAAATAAAATGCCTAGAAATATACTTAACAAACAAGTAGAAGAAGTATATAGTGAAATCGATACATTTAACAGCCCTACAATTCACACAGAACTTCAGGAGACCCCAAATAACCAAAGAAAAACTAAGTATAAAAGAATAAAGCTGAAAGTATGGCAATAATGGACTTCAAAATATATTACAAAGCCATAGTAACCAAAACAGCATGGTCCTGCTATAAAAACAGGTACATAGGCCAGTGGAACAAAATAGAGAGCCTAGAAATGAAACCACATATTTACAGTCAACAAATATTTTCCTAGGTCACCAAAAATACTGAAGAAAGGACAGTGTCTACAGTAAAGGGTGCTGGAAAACAAGATATCCTAATGCACAAGAATGAAACTGGATACCATCTGTTATCATATACAAATATCAACTTGAAAAGGATCAAAGATCTAAATGTGAACCAGAGAAAATATATAGAAAATACATCTGGAAGTTGGTTTTTGCAAAGATATTTTCAATATGACTGCAAAAGTACAAGCAGCAAAAAGAATACATTGATAAGTGGGATGACATCAAACTGAGAAGTCTCTGTATAGTAAAGGAAGCAAGAATGAAGAGACCGGGGCTGGAGCCATGGCTCAGAGGTTACAGTGCTTGCCTGGCATGTGCAAAGACACAGTTCAAACCCCAGCACCATGCACACAACGAACTGTCACAGCAACTAAATCACAGGAGAAAATAAATAAAATTGATTCTCTCTTTCTTTCTCACTGTCCTGCTCTCTCCAACCTTAAAAAATAAAAAGAGTGAAAAGACAATGTATGGAATGGTAGAATATATTCTCAAGCTGTTCATCTGAAAAAGGCATAAAACCCAGGATATCTAAGATACTCATATAACAGAAATAAACAATTAATTAAAAGCAAGAATTACATGAGTAGAACTTACTCAAAAGAAGATATTGAAATGCACAACAAATATGTGAAAAAGTACTCCACATCATCATTGCCAGTGAAATACAAATAAAAATGATATTGAGATATCCCCTTATCCTAGTTAGAATCATTGGTTCTAACAGGTAAAAGAATTGACACAGGAAACTCTCATGCTGATGGTGAGAATATAAATTAGTGTAGCCTTTATGGAAAATAGTATGGAGGCTGCTAAAATGTTTAAAACAGACTTACCAAATGATCCAGCAATCTTATTATTGGATGAAATTAAATAAATAAAATAAAATCATATTGAAGAGATATCAACATTTCCTTGTTTGTAGTAGCACTGTTCACAACAGCCAAGATAAGGAATTAACCTAGGTGTCAATTGATTGACAAATGAATTGATAAAACAAATGTGGTATGTGTATAGAATAGAATATTATTTAGCCATAATAAATGAAATCATGTTGCTTGTGGCAAAATGGAGGAAATTATATAAAGTGAAATGTCAGACATAGTAAAACAAATCCTACATGTTCTCACTTATAGGTGAAAGTTAAAAAGTTTATTTCAAAGAGTAAAGAATGTAATAATGGTGGTCAGAGCCTAGAAAGCATATATGTGAGGGAGAGATGGAAAGAAGATGGATAAAAGGTGCAGGGGTGCAGTTTCACAAGAGTAATAAATTCCAGTGTCCTATAGTATGGTAGCAGGAATGTGATGGAGAATCATTATTTGTATATTTTGAAATAGCTAGTACAGGGAATTATCAGTGTTAATAACATGAGGCAATTATAAATATTTGAGAGAATGAATGTACAAATTATTCTAATGTGATCCTTACACCTAGATACAGTGAAATGTCATGTGCATAAACAGTTATTATTTGTCAACTAAAACCAGAAGGAATGCACTTAAAAATAAGATTTCATCAAAATTCACTGGAGAATAGAAGTATAAGTCAATACATAGTATGTTATAACTAGTTAACCAATGGCAATAATTTTTATATTATACTAAATAATAAATGTTGTATGATTAATAAATAAATGTTGTATGATTTGAACCATTACATACAATAGACCTAAATAAAATTAGAATGGACTTTGCCCTAAGAAGGAATTTTTAAGTATTGAAATATTGTTAAGTAGTAATAAGAAAAAAATCATAAATGAAACAATTCAAGGAATAACACTTCTCTGTGTGTTCATATATACATACATATATATATGTATGTATATACATTCAGCACTATAATAAACAAGATTGAAATGTACACTTTAGCTTGGATCAAATTATCTTAATCTTTATGATAAAAAATACTTTATGATAAAAATATATAGGCTATAAATTTCATTTAAAATAAATGACAATTATGAGAAAAAGGTATAAATAGGCAATTATTTTTATTGAGAAATTTATTTTTGAACAACCATATAAGTTTTCAACAAAATAATATAAAATGTGTATAGATTCTGGAGAATAGATTTACCCCCAAGAGTGACCCCCCCTCAATTACCCACCCTTATCCCTCCCTTCCCCTTCCCACACTATCTCTAAAAAAATATTAGGTTGTATAACATTACACCTTATCTGGATTTAACACATGATAATAGACCACCTTTCTCAATGGCCAGGGTCTAGATCCAGCCTCCACAGATGAGTGGAGACATTCGACCCTTGGTTCTCTAGGTTAAGCTGATTTTACTCAGCATAATTTCTTCCATAGCCATCCATTTATCTTCAAAGGCTGCAATATCATTGTTTCTAATTGCTGTGTAAAATTCCATGGTATATATGGTATATATGTATATATGGTATATATGTATACAGTTTTTGGATCCATTCATCCAGTGAGGGACACATGGATTGTTTCCATAATCTACCAATAGTAAATTGAGCTGCTATGAACATAGACATTGTTGTGTCACTATAATGTGCTGATTCTAAATCCCTTGGAAAAATACTCAGAAGTGGAATAGCAGGATCATATGCTGGGCTCATCCCTAGTTTTTTGAGGATTCTCCACACTGCTTTCCAGAGGGGCTGTACCAGTCGGCAGCTCCACCAACAGTGTGTTAGCGTGCCTATCTCTCCACAGCCCCTCCAGCATTTATTATTGTTTATTTTCTTCATTTTTGCCATTTGAACTGGTGTAAGGTGACATCTTAATGTAGTTTTCATTTGCATTTCTCTGATTACTACTGATTTAGAGCACTTTCTCATGTATTCATTGGCTTGATCAATGTCCTCTGTTGAGATGTTTCTATTTAGCTCTTTGGCCCATTTATTAAATGGGTTGTTTGTGTTTTTGTAGTTGAGATTTTTGCGGATTTTGTAGATTCTGGATGTGAGGCCCCTGCCAGAGGAATCATAGTCCATGATTCTCTCCATTTCCGTGGGAAATCTCTTGACTCTTTTGATTGTTTCCTTGGCAGTACAAAACTTTTTAGCTTTATGGTGTCCTATTCACTGATTTTTACTTTACTTCCTCCACTTTTGGAGACATGTTGAGAAAGTCTTTGCCTACTCCCAAATGCTGAAGTGGTGGACCTAAATTGTCTTCCATCAGTTGCAAGGTAGCTGGTTTAATACCTAGCTCCTTGATCCATTTTGATTTGATTCTCATGCAAGGAGAAAGATATGGGTCTAATTTCAACTTTCTACAAGTGGATGACCAGTTTGTCCAGCACCATTTGTTGAAGATGCTGTCTCTCCTCCATGTAATATTTTGTCCCCCTTTGACAAAAATCAGATGTTTAAAGATTTGAGGGTTTGTTTCAGGGTCTTCTATTCTATTCCAATGGTCTTCTTTCCTATCTTGATACCGGTACCATGCTGTCTTTGTTACTATGGCTCTATAGTATAGTTTTAAATCTGGTATGGCAAAACCACCTGTTTCTTTCCTGTTTAGTAGTGCTTTGGCAATTCTTGGTTTCTTACTGTTCCAAATGAATTTGAGAATTGCTTTTTCTATGTCTGTAAAAAATGACATATAGGGATAGCATTAAATCTATATAAAGCTTTAGGTAGAATGGCCATTTTTATTATATTAATTCTGCCTAACCAAGAGGATGAGACATCTTTCCATCTTCTTAGGTCATCTTGGATTTCGTTCTTCAATGTTCGATAATTTTCATTGAAGAGATCTTTGATTTCCCTTGTAAGGTTAATTCCCAATTATTTTATTTTTTTCAAAGGTATTTTGAATGGGACTGATTTCCTGATTTCTTTATCAGTTCTATAATTATTAAGGTGTAGGAAAGCTATTGATTTATGGGTGTTGATCTTGTATCCTGCCACTTTGCTAAATCTATTTATGAGTTTAAGCAGTTTACTGATGGAGTTTTTTTGGATGTTCCAGATACAGGATCATGTTGTCAGCAAAAAGAGAGAGTTTGACTTCCTCTCTTCCTATTTTTCTCCCTTTGATTTCTTTCTCTTGCCTAATTGTTCCAGCGAGGGTCTCAAGAACAATATTGAATAAAAGTGGTGAGAATGGGTAGCTTTGTGTTCCCAATTTTAGTAGAAATGTTTTTAGCTTTTCTCTGTTTAGTATTATACTAGCTGAGGGTTTAGCTTATATAGGCTTTGCACAATTCGGAAATGATCTTTTGAATCCTATCTTCTCTAGAGTTTTGAACATAAAAGGGTGCTGGATTTTATCAAAGGCCTTTTCTGCAACCATTGAGATGATCATACGTTTTTTGTCCTTGATTCTGTTTAAGTGGTGACAATTATAATTCAAGATGTAAAAATCATGCTAAACATAAAAGTTAAAATATTGAGACATTATTTTCACCTTAAAATTGGAAATTAAAGAATATGTTAATACCAAGACTGTCAACAACATCCAAAATTTGGTAATATAACAATGGTCCTGGTGGGAGGGAATACATATACATTTGAAATAATTTTGCAACAGAAATAAAAGATTTAAAAAATGTTCTTAACTTTCTAATATATGGAATTGTTTAGTTTTAGTCATGCTGCACTGATGAATTAGCCTGTGCCTTACACTAATACTAAACAAGAAAGAATAATCTGTATCCACTAAAAGGGAATTGTTAAATGAATATTATTTAACAGTTTAAAAATGCAAATATAAAGGAAATATAACACATAGGGAAATGCTCAGAATGCTTAGTTATCCAAAAGAAATATAAGAAACTGCATAGCCTCTTAAATATATTACATGGTACACTCTGCACATGCATAATGTAGACAAAATTATTTTAACATTGTAGATCAGATAACGAGCTAAGATTTTTATATTTCACAGGTTGGAAAGCAAACGTTAATACTTTCTGTATCTTTCTAGATTACTTATGCCATTTGAATTTCAGCTATCTGATCTATAATGATAACAATAATTTACACCTATAATTGGAGTATAGAATAGGTTAATGATATGTTATGCTTAGCACAGAGCAAGGCACTAAGCAAAAGCACAATATTTATTATTAGCTATTACTGTCCCTAGATGGTGGTATGGTATTATGAATATTTTCCTTGCTTTCAAATATATTTGAGATACTTTTATAACAGAATTTTGATTTTTTTTTTGGTTTTCATTGAAAGAAAATATATATCTACTTTTCAAAAGACAATGTAACAGGAGCTAGAGCAGTAGCTCTACAGTTAAGGTGTTTGCCCAGCATGCGCAAGTACAGGGATTCAAACCCCAGCACCCACGTACACAACTAAGTGTCAAAGCAACCAAGGTCATGTGAAAAACTCAATAAAAATTGATTCTCTCTCTCTCTCTCTCTCTCTGTCCTTCTCTCTTTAACAAAAGACAATGTAACAGAAATATTATCCTTATAAAAGTTATTGCTTTCTTTAGCCTCTTTCGTATTACCTATAAGTTTATTACTTGTGATTACCCCATTCTTTCATTTATTCGTTCCACAATAATTAATATATTAAGTGCCAGAAAACAGTCTAAGTTTTGGGAACATATTAATGAACAACACATGTACCTTTCATTATGAAGTTCATAATCTTTTGGAGAATAAAAATTTTAAAATGTATATCATAAATGAATAGATATCAGAGAAATGAAAAACTAGTCAAATCCAGGTGTAGTGGCACATGCCTGTAATCTCAAAGACTTCAGAACCTGATGCAGGAGGATTGCAAATTCAAAGTCCGTCAGGAGGTAAGTGGTTAAGTGCCCTTGGCTCTGTTTAATCCCTGGTACAAAAAAAAAAATGGTGGAAAATGTTATTATGTTATTTTCAATGTAATAGTCAAGGAAAATCTATCCAAAGAGATAGCTTTTAGAGCAGAAACCTGAAAAGGCACCCTACTGAGGTTCTTAACTTGTCAAATCAAGAATGTAAGAATAGTCCTACTGTCCAAAGAGTCACAGATTTATAAAGCAATAAATAAAGGAAATAATATATTCAAAATATACTGTGAAAATTAAAACACATCATAATTACAGTATATTTCTGAGTACATTTGTAAGAAATATTTTAATTGATGAATACATTTTATATTTTAAGTATTTTCTGAAAAGTAGAGCAAAATAGAAGACTAGGACTCTCTAGTGATAGTCCCGCTGTAGGAACTTCAACTGAAACTACTAACCATAGGAAAAATACCTTCAAAAGAGATAAGAAAGTCAGGTGAGAGATCACAGTACCAGGTAATAGTAAGATCATAAGAAAAAAGACACAGTGGTGAGGGAAGGAAGGAAAGGTTTACATGAACCACACTACCACTCCTCAACCCTGGGCAGCATAATAAATAAAGATATTTTCCAGCTGAGGGAAAGAGTGGAAAGTGTGCATCCAACTTTATGTTGACATTTAATAATAAATGCATTACACTACAAACCAGCACCAGAGAACATCATGGCTCCAGATGTCAGGTTAGCATCAGTACCCATCACCTGATATTTTATTTTCACCCCATTGCCAAATAGGAATCTGTGGCTCATATAAGACAGAGTTCTCAAAGATATGATTATCTGCCAGTTGTAGTGACCTTGGGTTATGGATAAACCTTACCAACAGGCTGTCCTCAGAGGCCAGAAGCCTCAGGTGACCTTTAGTGTGGCACCAGCTTCAGAACACATGAGATTCCAATGTGTTGCTGGGTTGGACTCAGGAGCCACAGAATTCAAGCTTTTGCATAAACAGCCATAGAAGTCTTGGGGTTAGGACATCCCTTCATGCTGCAATAGCTATAATGGCCACATCAAATGATTTTTGCAGAATCTTTTTACAGACTTATCATTAAGGATGTTTTCAGGCAAAGTCACACAGCAAAGAGTAGAATGAATACCTACTTCTTCAGTGAGTAAATAATGATGCCTTACCTCAAGGATCAAGCACAAAAAAGAAATCATGATGTTACCAAATGGTCAATATAAATTGCCAACAAAGGACTGTAAAGAAATGGAGGAGATTTATATGAGAAAGAATTCAAAATAGCTCTTTTGAGGAAGCTCAGTGAATTTCAAGAATATTCAGAGAAATTATTCAGAAGTTTATCAGAGAGACTTACCAGAGATTAAAATAACTAAAAAATCCACAAAACCTGGAGCTGAAAATGTACTATACTAAATGAAAACTGCCAGAGAGCTCAACAGCAGAAAAGATTATGCAGAAGAAAGAATCTATGAATTAAAACGTTACTTAAAAATGTACAATAAAAGGATGAAAAATGAAAAGGAATGAGCAAAACTTATGATATTTATGGGACAGCATTAAAAGAGGAAAATTGCATCACTGACATATAGGAGGGAGTAGAGAATTATAAAGGGAGAGAAAAAGCATTTAAAGAAATAATAGCAGAAAACTTTCCAAACTTGGAGAAGGATGATTGTCCAAGAAGGTCAAGGTCTTCAATCAGCTTCAATTCAAATAAGACTCTCTCTTAATATATTATACTCAAACTAGCAAAGATCAAAGACAAAGAGAGGATGCTAAGAGGATCAAGGGAAAGACATAGATTGCGTTTGATGACATGCAATACATCTTCCAGCAGTCTTTCCAGTAGAACTCTTATAAGCCATTCCACAGTGGGAGGATTAAAGTACTAAAGAAGCTGGACCCAGTCACATGTACCTGCAGTCTCTGCTACTCAGGAGAATGGGGCAGAACAGTGAGTTTAGCCCATGAATTTGAGACCAGCCTGAGCAACATAATGAGACTCCAATTTCTGCTCCCCCACCCCACACAAACATGAAGTGGTGAAGGAAAACCATTTACAACCAAGAATATTGTATTGTATTCTTGTATTACTGTTCCTAGTAAAATTATTCTTCTAAAATCAAGAAGAAAATAACACTTTCCAAGACAAACAAAAGCAGAGAGTGCATGCTCACCTACCTATTCTACAAGAAGTGCTAATGAAAGGGCTTCAAATCAAAATAAAAGGACATTAATGCATAATGTGAAAACACAGAAAAGTATAAAAATTATGTAAAAGTAAGTACAGAGTCAAATTCACTCTACTCCACAAAGTGGTAGTGGTGTCTAAGTCACTTACATATTCAATTGGAAGGTTAAAATACAAATTATTTAAAAATGATAGAAATCACAATTATTTGTCAAGGAAATGGAATATAAATTGTTAAACCAAAAATTCAAAATATAAGTAGTTGTGGGATTAAAGTGCAGATTTATTTGGGGGGGGAGAAAATAATCAAACTTAAGCTTTTAGCAGGATAAAATAACTTGCTATAGTGATAAGGTACTTTTTCATAATCCTCAAGATAACCACAAAGCAAAAGCCTATAATAGACACACTTTTTTAAAAAGCAAGGAATCAAACATACTATGTGAAAAAATCACTTATCTACAAGAGAAGATAGGAAGAAGGGAAGAACGGAAAAAGAAATCTAATAAACAACCCTTAATCAACTGACATAGGGCAAGAGTACAGCCTTACCAGTAGTTATCTTGAATGTCAATGATCAAATTCTCCAATTAAAAGACAGAATGACTTAATGGGTAAGAAGTAAGACTCAATGATATGCTGTCTACAAGACACACTCTCCACCTATAAGAACACACATGGACTAAAATTGAGGGGTGGGATGGATGATATTCTATGAAAATGGAAACCAAAAGAGCAGTGGTAGACATACTTAGAGAAAATAAAGTTTAAATCAAAATTTATAAAGAGAAAGATAAAGTTATTATAAAAATAAGGGATCAATTAAGCAAGAGGATATTAAAAATGTAAATATTTATTCACTCAACATTGGATCAGCTAATAGATCTAAAGAGAGATGTGCTGAATACAATAATGTTAGGGAGGGAGCTTTCCCATTTTTACCAAAAGACATATCATTCATACCAAGTATTAGTAAAGAAATGTGAAAGTTAACCGGGACTTAATAAAAATTTGTATAATATTCCATTTATTAGGAATGGAATAAATGTTCTTCTCAACCGCCTATGACACATTCCTCAGGAAAGACCACACGTTAAACATTATCAAACTCTTAAAAGATTTTAAACAGATTGAAATCACATAAGTTGATCAAATATCTTTTTTTTATCACAATGCTGAAAAGCTAGAAACAAGAGGAGTCTCACAAATTACAAATATGTAGAAATTAAACTGCATGCTACGAGTCATCAATGGATAAGGGAAAAAGTAAAAAAGTAAAAAAAAATTCTGGAGACAAGTGAAAATAGAAGCAAGACACATCAAATCATGTGGCATACGGCTAGAGAAGTTCTAAGAGGTAAGTTTAGAGCTATAGATACCAATATCAAAAAGGAAGAAAGATATCAAATAATCAACCTAACGTTACACCCCAAGGAACTAAGGAACAAAAACAATTTCAACCCAATTTGAGTAGAGGAAGGAAATAAACAATAATAAAGGTCAGAGGAAAAATGGAGACTAGAAAAACAATAGGAAGATCAATGAAGCAGAGATTTGTTTTTGACAATATAAATAAAATTAAAAAAATCTTCAGAAATAGGTAAAATCAGATATAAAGAGACATCAAACTGATACCAGAGAAACACTAATGCCATATGAGATAGTTATGGACAGCTAAACACCAAGAAGTTGCAAAACCTGGAAGAAAAGGAAACATTCTTGGACATATACAACTTAATAAAATTGAATCATAAAGAGACATAATATCTGAAACACATAAAAATGAGCAAGAGTGAATCAGCAATACAATGTCTCCTACCAAAGAGAACCCCAGTACCTGAGGGTTTCACTGCTAAATCCTACCAAGCATCTGAAGAGCTCAAACTATTTCTTCTCAAACTACTCAATAAAGATTGAAGAGAACGAATATGTCCAAACTTGTTTATGAAGCCAGCATTCTCCTAATCCCAAAGCCAAACAAGGGTACAATAGAAATGAAAATTATGGGCCAGCATTTCTGTTGAACATGATGCAAAAATCATCAAAAAAATACCAGCAAATAGAATTCCACAGTACGTTAATAGTATTATTCATCATGAACAAGTGTGATTCATATCAGGGATACAAACAGGTGTCCACATAGATCAGTCAATAAACGTGATGTGCACATTAGCAGAAAGAAGGGCAAAACCCGTGAGATATTTCAATGGATATGAATGAAATACATTTTAGTTTTGGAGGTGCTGGGGATTGAATCCTTGACCCCATGACCTGGAGCATGCTAAACAAGTGCTCTACCACTGAGCTACACTGCCTAGCCCTTTGTGGAAGCAGATAAAAAAGTTAATTGGTCCATTCTAAATTTTACCTGTAGGGACAGCTCAAGCTCACAAATGCTGCTAGACAAGACATGCAAGGTCATCTGTCTTTTGGGATCCCCCTCTCTTTGGGAGCTCTGCTTTCTTTCTATTACTCTAATAAATTCTGCCACTTTAACCTGAACCTTGTGTCTGTGGATATCTTTCTTCAAAATTGTGATACATAACCCAACATACATCTACACTCCATGCCACAGCATCACACATGGAACAATAGCAATAACAACCAATAATAATTATTTAACAGTTGTGAGACAGGCGAAGCTAGCAATCCTCACAGAACATCCATGAGGTTGTCACATGTATCATTCCTTTTAGCAGTAGAGGAAGCAAAGTGACTTTTTTTGAAGCAGTGGCTCAGGGGTGACAGCGCTTGCCTGGAGTGCGCAAGTACGTGAGTTTGAACCACATACACAACAAAGTTTCTCAGCAAAGGCCACATGAAAAACAAAATAAAAATTTATTCTTGCTCCTTCTCTTTCTTTCTCTCTCTCTCTTTCATCTCACTGCCACTCTCTCTTAAAAAAAAACAGTTGATAAGTGATGGAGTTGTAACTTAAATAAGGTCTGTCTGGTGTCAAAATCAGGGTGTTCAATCCCCAAGCTCTACTGCTTTGGGTTTGGGCATCTAAATTCATATGACAGGTTTTTATTTTAACTAAATATTTCTGTAATTGCTTTTTTTTTATATAAGAGAGATGGACAGTGAGAAAGAGAGAGAGAGGAAAGAGAAAGAGAGAAACAATTTTTTTTTTGAGCAACCTTGCAAGATTTTAACAAAACAATATAAAATGTGTATAAGATGTGTATATATTCTGGTCATTGCAACTGTCCCCAGGAGTGCCCCCCCCCAATTACCCTCCCTTATCCCTCCCTTCCACTTCCCGTTACAACTCTAAAAATAGTATTAAATTGTAAAGCATTACATCTTATCTGGATTTAACTCATGCTACTAGACCAACTTTCTCATTGTCCAAGGTCTAGTCCCCACCTCCACAGATGAGTGGAGACAATCAACCCTTAGATCTCTGGGTTAAGCTGATTTTACTCATCATGATCTCTTCCATAACCATCCATTTACCCTCGAAGGCTGCAATGTCATTGTTTCTAATTGCTGTGTAATATTCCATGGTATAAATGTACCACAGTTTTTGGATCCTTTCTTCCTGTGAGGGACACCGGGGTTGTTTCCATAGCCTAGCGATAGTAAATTGTGCTGCTATGA